>CAUYRH010061232.1:0-21380 GCA_963574655.1 Perodicticus potto | reverse complement strand
GCCAGCCCCACATACAGGAGGTGGTGGGTTCAAACCCAGCCTTGGCCAAAAGAAAATTAACCAGGCCTGGTGTCACATGCCTGTAGTCCCTGCTACTCACAAGGCTGAGGCATGAGGGTCAATTGAGCCTAGAAGTTTGACGCTGTAATGAGCTATGATGATACCACTGTATGTGACCTATTTTCAAAAAAAAAAAAGAAAGAAAGAAAGAAATGTAGACATAAAGGCTATAGTCTCTGAAACTAAATATCCAAGTGGCCAAAGCAAAAAGGAGAAGTTATCAGTAACAAGAATATCATTATTCTAAGAAAAATGCATAGGGTAAAGAAAGATGTTAGCCTTCCTATACTGAGTAGTCTGTTAATGATGTGGTAGATGATGTCCACAACAATATTCATACAAAAAATGTAGCCTATTTTACAAGGCTATTTGTTATAATCCTTATAAATGACATAGCTCCTATCTGCACCGCAGCTTAACCTCACACTACTCTGCCTTACTTAATAACATTCCAACACTAAACAGTCTATAACCCAACCTCCTGAATACCCCCCCCCACACAAACAACCATTCACCAGTCCCTTGACATCCCCAGTACCCAGCATCATGCCAGTCATAAAGTAGGAACTTGATAAATGTTGTTGAATTTTTAAAAGACTGAAATCCAGGAGGCTGAGGCAAGTGGATTGCTTGAGCTCAGGAGGTCGAGACCGACCTGAGCAAGAGCAACATCCCGTCTCTACTAAAAATAGAAAAATTAGCTGGGCATTGTGGCAGGTGCCTATAGTCTCAGCTACTTGGGAGGCTGAGCTAAGAGGGTCACATGAGCCCAGGAGTTTGAGGTTGCTGTGAGCTGTGACACAACAGCACTCTACCTAGGATGACAGAGTGAGACTCTATCTACAACAACAACAACAACAAAAAATTGGACAGATTATTAGGTCAACTGTGACTCTTCAAAGTCTAAGTATAGCTCAGTAAAAGCACTTGTGCTGAGACTAAAGATAACACAGTTCAAAAACTAATAACTCTATTTTATTCAAAAATAGAACAATTAAAGCAGAGGTTGCAAACTGGCATCTTTGAGGTGGGAAGAGCCTTCACACAGGTTTCATTTGTCCTACAATACTATAAACAGCAGAGAACATTATATGAAAACTTTTAAGGAGAAAAATGTATTACATAAATGCCTACTACAACATCACTGGACTACCAATTATTTGAACTGAATTCTTCTGAAGACACAGTCCCTTTCATTCTGGAGCTACTCTAAATAGCTTTTGTTATCTTGATCTCTCTACTCCTTCTTCCTCAATCTACACTTCAGAGTTACAAAAAATTAGGCATATTTAATTCACATACGTACACATGAAATCTATAATGTAGGCTATTGAAAATCTGCAGTTTCTTCAACCATTTTCCTAAATGTCATGATTCCCAACTCCTCTACCATTCTTAGTCATCTTCTAGACACAGTTCTGTCACATCCCACCACTGCTACCGCTTGTCAGGGCCTGGGACTGGCCAGGTCTCAGGTCCAGTTTAACTAGGTTCCGGACCTGGACCGCTAAGCTACCTTGCTCAGGAACAATTGTTCCTAGGTGCCTGAGGGCTTTAGCTGACAGGAGAGAGAGATAGTCTTTGAGAGAGTAAAGCAGTCTTAGAATAGATAGGTCTTTAGTAGAGCTTAGTAATCTTCAGCAGAGAAACACCGTGCTGGCATTCTGCAGGCAGGACAGGAGACAGAGTCAGAGTAAGCCGGTCCGTGATAGAATGTGCATGCTCCTGACTACCTTCTCCTCCAGCCTAATATAAGGCTGATCTCGTGCCTCTTGACACCACAGGTGTAGAGACTGCCAATTCACCACGCTCTCATCTTGAGAGCTCTCATGCTTGTTAGGAGAGCTAAATCCTTCTCTGTGCCCTTTCACCAAGGTATTCCATTATTGAGCTATACAGGTATTTCTTATAATTCTCACTCCTCCTAGCCATAGGCTATACAGGCTGCTACACAGTTCATAACCTACGTCTCTCGTAAAATGTGTCCAGGGCTAGGTTATAAGAAGGGAAGAAAGTAGAGGGAGCAGTAGACAGGAAAAATCTGAGTAAGTTATTCTACTTTCCCTGATTTCCTTGTCTGTGAAATGGTAATAACAGTAACTACTATATACCTAAAAGGTTACTGGAAAAACATGAGTTAATGCATGTAAAGTGCTTAGAACAATCTAAATGTAGGTTGTTTAACCCATGATACTAAGAAAGTTGGAGTCCACAGAATCAACTGAAACCTATATAGAGAGGTTGTGACAGGACAACTGTTTAAAAACAAAAGTTTTTTTTTTCTTCTTTTTCTTTTTTCTTTCTTTTTAAAAAAAATTTTTTTAAAGGCTAGTCAAGTGAAGCAGTGGGAGTGGAAAAGGAACAAAGGAATCTGTAACTGGTTGTGATCAATTAGTTGTAAACACCACTGCACTTGGGCCAGCCAAAACAGAAGTTTTTGATCAGTCGTTAGAGTAAGGGACTCAAACTCAACTAAAAGGACCAGGCAAACAATCAATGAGTGGAGACATATGCAGACCATTATGCCCATAAAATAAAAAAGGAAAAGTGGTATGTTGACATAAAAAGGCTCAAAATCACAGCTCTAGTTTGAATCTTCTCCTCTATCCACTCCTGTTTTATCCTGGACTAACCACTAAATTCATTAGTCCAAACAGAAGACTTGGGAAGCAAAAGAATATGGAGCAGCATAAGCAACAATTTCTTCTTACCCCTTTAAGAGGTATGGTATAGAACAGTCACAAAAGGATGAAAACTTACTAACCCTCTGTGCCCCAGAGTACTAACATTTAATCTACTATTTCTTCTTTTAATGTAGTTTTTAAAACCTTAAAAATCCAAGATTTTTTTTTGTTTTTTTGAGACAGAGTCTCAAGCTGTCACCCTAGGTAGAGTGTAGTGGTGTCATAGTTCAGAGCAACTTCCAACTCATGGGCTCAAGCGATCCTCTTGCCTCAGTTTTTCTATTTTTAGTAGAGATGGGGTCTCACTCTTCCTCAGGCTGGTCTCAAACCCATGAGCTCAGGCAATCCACCCACCTCAGCCTCCCAGAATGCTGGGATTACAGGAGTGAGCCACCACACCTATCCAAAATCCAAGTATTTTGAGACAAAATTGGACTGCTCTTCTTTCTATATGCATTTCCTTTTTTTTTTTTTTTTTGCCTTGATAAACTTTAAAAAAATTTTTTTTATTCAAATTAATATGTGGGTGCAATTTTTAGGTTACATTGTTCTCCTTTCCAGGGTGAAGATCCATTTGTAGAAGAACACCTCTACAAATGGGGGGTGGGGGAGGCCCATGTTATACACCCCCACAATATGCACATTAGGTGAGATCCCGCCTCATGCCCTCCCTCCCTCCTACCATACGTCCTCTCACCCCACCTCCCGCTTCCCTCTACACCCAAACTGGAACTATATTAGTGTTTTATTGTTCTTATGAACATGTAATTGTTTACATATTGATTTAATATTATCTATATGCATTTCTAACTGCTATTGCAAACTAAGGAAAAATAAAATGAGATTAAAATATTTACAAAATATGGATAAACATGAATGCAGACACACACCCACAAAAACTTCTCAATTTGGTTCTGAGACACTTTCTGTCATGATAGTTATCCTTCCCTCTCTTTTTTTTTTGAGAAAGACTCTCACTCTGTAGCCCTAGGTAGAGTGCCATGATGTCATCATAGCTCACAGCAACCTCAAACTCTTGGGCTCAAGGGAGCCTCTTGCCTCAGTCTCCTGAGTAGCTAGAACTCAGGCACTGGGTCACCACACCCAGCTAGTTTCGACCGGATCTCACTCTTGCTCCACCATTTCTCTCTAATAGCGTTAGACAGAACGCTAACTGTTCACAGCTAAATTAAGCTACATTTTTAAAGTTTCTATGCAGATGAAATTCACCAAAACAAAACAAAAGAAAACACCTCATATACGTAACACTAATTTCTTGGATATTGAGCCTAACTCTTCTTAAATATGTTTTTTCTTTGCCCTTTAAAAAAAATATTTCAATGGCCATAAAGTAAATATGTTTCTCAAAAGAATTAAAATAGCAAAATATGTTAAGTGCCAGAGTGATACCACAGGTTATTTGCCAGCATGTCCATGTTTACTCTGTGTTTGTCCTGAGTCAAGGAGCCGCCCTTAGAGTCCACAATCTTTTCCTGCTCCTTCTCTCCAGCTACAGTAACCTTTTGTATCCTTCCTTCACTACCAGAATTCTGCCAAAGACTACAGGAAATATATTAATACACAGAACTTGCCTGTAGCAATTTCAGCTTGAGTACTGCAAATGATTTCACTAACACCTCAGTTGTCAGCTAACTGTAGTCAGAAGCCAGATTAGATTTTTCCTTAATTGTCAACGTTGCTCAGGGATTCTTATATGGCTTCTGCGTTTTCAGAGATTCATTTGTTGATTATAGAAACAGATATCCAATATATCTGTTGTTTCTGGAGAATTACAAAGTGCTTAAAAATGAAACATGCTCAAGAACAAAACATTAGCTGGGCATAGTGGCTTACACTTACAATGCAAGTATTTTGGCAAACTGAGGTGGAAGGATCACTCGAGGCCAGGAGTTTGAGACCAACGTGGCAACATAACGAGACCTCATCTCCATGAAAAATAGGAATTTAGCCAGGAGTAGTGGCAAGGTCATATAGTCCCAGCCCCCTGGGAGACTGAGGCAGGAGGATAGCCTGAGCTCAGGAGTTGGAAACCATCTTGAGCAAGAGCAAGATCCCATCTCTACTGACAATAGAAAAACTAGCCAGGCATTGTGGCAGGCACCAATAGTCCCAGCTACTCAGCAGGCTAAGAGGAGTATAGCTTGTGCCCAAGAGTTTGAGGTTGCTGTGAGCTACGATGTCATAGAACTCAACCCCAGGGCAACTGAGTAAGACTCTTTCTCAAAAATAAATTAGTAAAATAAAAAAATATGTAAAACTAACAAAGGAAATAAAAACTTCAAGGCCAATCTCCTATATATATATTGCAATTCCATTTTTTTTTTTTTTGCAGTTTTTGGCCAGGGCTGGGTTTGAACCACCACCTCCAGTACATGGGGCCGGTGCCCTAATCCTTAAGCCACAGGTGCTGCCCTGCAATTCCATTTCTTTTTGATATATTTATTTAAATAGTTTTGCCTATTTAGGTTATGTACTAATGACAAATAGTCAAAATGATGGAAATTCCTGAAAAAGAAGCTTATAATAATGTAATTACCAAACATTATGATTAGACAGTAAGGTAACAGATATTTCACCTACTATTTTCAATATAATTACTAGATACTCTCCAAAGGCAAGTGCTCTCATTTTCAATTGACTTCTAAATCTTTTTCTTTTTGTTTTGTTTTTTTTTTTTTTGTAGAGACAGAGTCTCACTTTATCGCCCTAGGTAGAGTGCCATGGCATCACACAGCTCACAGCAACCTCCAAATCCTGGGCCTAGGCGTTTCTCTTGCTCCAGCCTCCCGAGTAGCGGGGACCACAGGCACCTGCCACAACGACCTATTTTTCTGTTTTTGCAATTCGGCCAAGGCTGGGTTTGAACCTGCCACCTTCGGTATATGAGGCCGGCGCCCTACTCAATGAGCCACAGGCGCCACCCCCAACTTCTAAATCTTTAAAATGTAACAGTGAAAGACATATGGGCTTCTACATTTGAAAAATATAATGGTTTAGGCTCAGCGCCCGTAGCACAGTGGTTATGGTGCCAGCCACATACACCAAGGCTAGCGGGTTCAAACCTGGCCCTGGCCAGCTAAAACAACAATGGCCACTGTAATAAAAAGAAAAAAAATAGCCAGGTGTTGTGGCAGCCGCCTGTAGTCCAGCTACTTGGGAGGCTGAGGCAAGAGAATCGCTTAAGCCCAAGAATTAGAGGTTGCTGTGAGCTGTGACGCCACTGCACTCTATTGAGGGCGACATAGTGAGACTCTGTCTCAAAAAAAAAAACCAAAATATATAATGGTTTAAACTGAAATATGTAAGTTAAACTTAAAATTAATTCTTAGATATTTGCTTTTACTCTAAGCCCTGTCAAATACCTCAATATAACAAAACTTCGTACTTTTAGAGCACCAGCAAAATGTGATAAAGCAGAACAATATACGAAATGGATAGGCAATTTTGGAAATTATAGGACTCTACTATCATTCCTATAGCTTCAATCAGGTTTGAAAAGTAGACAGTATCAATGTTGTTATTTTGTAATCTATCAAAGCCATGAAAACAAACCATAAAATCTTACTAGGCTCAACATCACCTATATAATATTCTTACTAAAATTTAACCTAAAACTAAAACTAAATTTAACCTAAAAAAAAATTTTAAACCCAAATACAGAACATTCTATTAGACAACTGACCAGGTTCTTCAAAAAGTCAATGTCATGAAAAAACAAAAAAAAGATAATGAAAATATTCTAATAAAATCAAGAGACATAGTCACCAAATGTAATGTATAAACCTTAACAAATCTTTGAAGGGGAAAACAGCTATAAAAGACATTTGAAAATGTTGGGAGCAATGGCTTATGCCTGTAATTCTAACACTCTGGGAGGTCAAGGTGAGTGGACTGCTTGAGTTCAGGAGCAAGAGCAAGAGACCTTGTCTTTAAAACTAGCTGGGCATTGTGCAGGCACCTATAGTCCTAGCTACTTGGAAGGCTGAGACAAGAGGATTGCTTGAGTCTAGGATTTTGAGGCTGCTGTGAGATATGACACCATGGCACTCTACCAAGGGTGACAAAGTGAGACTGTCTCAAAAAAAAAAAAAATTGGAAAATCAATCAAGAAATCTTATAAACTATATTACTAAATGCTATTAACAAATTATTCATTACCTTGGGTGTGAGAAAGGTGTAATAGTTATTGTAGAAAATGTTTTTGTTCTCAGATGATGCAAAGTGAAGTATGTAGAAATTAAGTAGTAATAGGCTATGAAGGTCTAGCTTACAAAAAAGCAAAAATGTGTACAGCTACTTGAGAGGTTGAGGCAAGAAGTTTACTTGAACCCAGGAGTTCAATCAAGGCTACAGTGAGCCATGGACACAGCACCATACTCTGGCATGGGCAACAGAGTGAAACTCTTATCCCTAAAGATATTAAAATTAAAATTAAAAAATAAAAAATAAATTTTAAAGTGTAGCTAAAGTAAATGTGGCAAAGTGTTAATAATTGGTTAATGAATTATTAATGAAGAAATGAATATAATTCTTCAGTACACTATTCTTTCTACAAATTTGGTTTTCCTAAATAAAAGTTAGACCCAAAAAAGTCATTAGGCAAAAACTTTTCTTCATAATTTCAATTCAATTAAGTAAAAAAATTACAAAATCCAAAGCTGGTTAACATAATGGAAAATTTAATTTGTAAAAATCTCTTATGGCTTAAAGTGATAACTGTTCTTAATTCTTGTTATGGATGTATTTTTAGATAACTTTAATTATAACAAAAATGTCCATAAAGTTGGTCCAACTATATGGATTTCTATTATAAAATGAGTTATGATTATATTTTAAAAGACTTTAAAAAACAGTGACAAATCTGGTATAAAGGAATAGTGGCTTGTACCTGTAATGCCAGCACTTTGAAAGACCAAGGCAGGAGGACTACTTGAGGTCAGGAGTTCAAGACCAGCCTGGACAAAACAGCAAGACTCCCAACCTCTACAAAAATATTTTAAAACTTAGCTGAGTTTGGAGCTGCAAGCCTGTAGTCCTACTTACTTGGGAGGCTAAGGCAGGAGGACTACTTGAGACCAAAGTTCCAGGCTGCAGTGAGGTGTGATCACACCATTGCACTCCAGTCTGGATGACAGAGCAAGATCCTATCTCTAAAAAAATAAAATAAAATAAAATAAATCTCAAGCAGCATATTGGGGAAGTTAACAAACTTATCGTGTAAGATGTATATAAAAATATAAAGGGTTAAGAATAGTGAAGGTTCTTGTTGTTATAAAGCCAAGTGATCAAAACAGTGTCATACTGGTAAAATATTTACAAACCTCGATCACTAAAATTCCAGTAACAGACTTATATACACAGTCACCTATTATGCCATAAAATACCACTTCAAAACAGGATGGGTGTGCAAGGAATTGGGATAGACTTTTCATATATGATGCATCCTTGACTGAATATCCATATATAAAATGAAATCCTGGGCGGCACCTGTGGTTCAAAGGAGTAGGGCATGGCTCCATATGCCGGAGGTGGCGGGTTCAAACCCAGCCCTGGCCAAAAACTGCAAGGAAAAATAAAGAAAGAAAGAAGAAAATGAAATCCTGACCCCAGTCCAATACCACATACAAAAGTTTACTTCAGGGCGGCACCTGTGGCTCATTGAGTAGGGCGCCGGCCCCATATACCGAAGGTGGTGGGTTCAGGCCTGGCCTGGGCCAAACTGCAAAACAGAAAAATAACCAGGCGTTGTGGCGGGCGCCAGTAATCCCAGCTTCTCGGGAGGCTGAGGCAAGAGAATCGCCTAAGCACAGGAGTTGGAGGTTGCTGTGAGCTGTGTGACGCCACAGCACTCTACTGAGGGCGATAAAGTGAGACTCTGTCTCTACAAAAAAAAAGTTTACTTCAGTGGGCAGTGCCTGTGGCTCAAGGAGTAAGACACCAGCCTCATATACCAGAGGTGGCTGGTTCAAACCCAACCCCGGCCAAAAACTGCAAAAAAAAAAAAAATTTTCTTCAGATAGAACAAAGAACTAAATGCGAAAGATTTAACAACAAGAATTCTAGAACATTGCATAACATACCTCACGGTAGACTTACAATAGCAATAAACTCTTAAATAGGACATAAAAGAGCACTGACGATAAAAGAAAATAAATTTTATTAAAATTAAGAATTCGTTTTTCATTAAGAGAAACAGATTAAACATGAACAGATAAAAAGGCAAGCCACCAAACATGACATTTCTGCACATGATTGTAAAATGTCTTCAATACATGTATCTAACAAAGGAATCAAATCTGGAATATATAAAGTACTAAAAATCAAGAAGAAAAAGGCCAAGAGACCTTAACAAGGATTTATAACAGAAAATATTTAAATGCCCAGTCAAGATATGAAAAGTTCTTCTACTTCATTAGCCATCAGGAAAATATAAATCACATCCTCAATTCTTTACCATCTTATTCTCACTGGAAAAGCTAAAAATCAAGTGCTGGTGAGGACTTAAAGCAACTACAAATCTTATTCACTGCTCACAGTATTATAAATTGAATAATCACTTTAGAAAACCATTTTTGAAGCTAAACACACATAATCTATGTCTTAGCAAGTCTATTCCTTAGTATATCCACAATAAAACACATCCATACCGTCACCAAAAAACACATATGAAAATATTCAGTGGTACCATTCATAATTATTATAGCCACTATAATAGTCATAATCAGAGAAGACAGGCAATGGCAAGTATTGGGTAGGACATTACTGGAAGTGGAACCTTCATACATTGTTGGTAGGAAAGCAAAATGATAGAGTTAATTTGGAAAACAGTTTGGCCATTTGTTGAAAAGTTAAACATAAACTTACCAAGTGACATAGAAATTCCACTCGTAGGTATTATACTTAATCAAGAAATATGAAAACATACGTCTAAATAAAGCTTAGAATATGAATGTCTACAGCAGAATTACACATATTAGTAATAGCCAAAACATGACACAATCCAAATGTCCATCAGTTGGTGAATGAATAAACAAAATATACTGTAATACCATGAAATACTACTCATTCACCAATCAAAAGGAATGAATTACTCATGCATGCATGATAAAACATGTACAGACCTGGTCAGGTGTGGTAGCATTATAGATGTGAGCCAGCACTCGGGGAAGCTGAGGCAGGAGGATTGCTTGAGTTTAACAGGATAGAATTAGAGGTTGCTTCAAACAGGTATAGGAAATAAACTAGGACTATGGCAATGCTCTAAAACTGGATTACGGGCTGGGTGCGGTGGCTCATGCCTGCAATCCTAGCACTCTGGGAGGCCAACTCAGGTGGATCGCCTAAGCTCACAGGTTCAAGACCAGCTAAAGAAGTGGTTCCTAATGCCATGGCCCTTTAATACAGTTCCTGTGAGTCACAACCCACAGGTTGAGAACCACTGAGCTAGAGCAAGAGTGAGACCCCATCTCTAAAAATAGCCGGGCATTGTGGCAAATGCCTGTAGTCCCAGCTACTCAGGAGGCTGAGGCAAGAGAATCGCTTTAGCCCAGGAGTTTGAGGTTGCTATGAGCTATGACACTATGGCACTCAACCAAGGGCTACAAAGGGAGACTTTGTCTCAAAATAAATAAATAAATAATAAAAAATAAAACTGGATTGTGTTAATGGTGGCATTACTCTGTAAATTTACTAAAAATCATCTAATTACATACTTAAAAATAGATAAATTGCTAATAACATGTAAATTATGCTGTATAAAGGAATTTTTAAAAAGTAACCAGCAAGGGATAGCAGATGGGAAACTATAAATGAAACAACTTGGTAAACCAGGAGCAGTGGCTCACGCCTGTAATCCTAACACTCTGGGAGACTGAGGTGGATGGATTGCTTGAGCTCGGGACTTGGAGACCAGCCTGAGCAAGAGCTAGACCCCAACTCTACTAAAAATAGAAAAACTAACTGGGTATTGTGACAGGCACCTACAGTCTCAGCTACTCGGGCAGCTGTGGCAAAAGGATCACTTGAACCCAAGTGTTTTAGGTTGCAGTGAGCTATGATGTCAACATCATACATCATACTCTACCCAGGGCAACAGAATGAGACTCTGTCTCAAAGAAAAAAAAACAACCAACTTGGTAATGCATTATTATCAGCAGAACTAGGTAAGTGCTAATAAGAAATCATTGTAGTAATTTCTTCTATTCAACATATATTTGAAAACTTTCATAATAAGTTTTTCGAAAATCAATAGGAAAATAAACCACTCAATTTTTTAAAAATTTAACAAAATATCTGAAAAAACAGCTCACCACAGAATACATATGGATGGAAGATAAACACATGAAAATGATGTCCGACATCATTAGACATTAAATAAACACAAACTAAACCACAATAAATACCATTATGCATTTATTATACTACTTAAAATTAAAAAGACTTTATCAATGTTGGGGTGGATATGGAGTAACTGAAACTCTCTTATATTTCTAGAAGGAATGTGAAATGGAAAACTGCTTGATAGTTACTTAAAAAGTTAAAAATGACTCAGTTATTCCACTCCATTTACCCAAGAGAAATGAAACCATTTGTTCATACACAAATGCTTATAGCAACTTTATTTATAATATCCAATAAACAGATATAACTCAAAAGTTCATCAACAGGTAAATGGATAAAGTGTGGTATATCCATACAATGGAATACTAAACAGCAATAAGAAGAAATGAAATATTGATAAACACAACAACAAATTATAATACAAAATAATTATGCTAAATGAAAGAAGCCAGACAAAAGATAGTACATAGTGTATGATTCTGTTTACTAAGTTAAAATTCTAGAAAATGCAAACAAATATATAGTGACAGGTAATCAGTGATGATGAAGAAAAAGAATCAAGAAGAGGTAATTGAGACAGAGGGATTGTAATGAGACACAAGAAAACTTTGGGGGCTTATCCCTGTGTTCATTATCTTGATTGCGATGCATAGTGACGGATTCACAGGTATATACATAAGTTAAAGCTTATCAAATTGTAAACAGTACAGTTTGTTGTGTATCAATTATATCACAATAAATCTCCTTGCATGAGAGGGAGGGATATTGTTAATGTGCTATTTCTTTACCTCACTAGCTATGTGAGTTTATGTTCACTTTAAAAATTCACGGAGCTACAAAAGTATTCACGGAGGGCTGCAGTATGACCTTCACATTTCTCTGTATATGTCAGTGCTTTAAAAGCTTATTAAAAAGAAAATGAGATACTACTATACACTCATCAAAATGTCAATCTTTTTAATTTTAGAGAATACCAAATGTTGGCAAATGTATGGTACAACTGATACTCTCACACATTACTGCTAAGAGTGTAAACTGGTACAATAACTTGGAAAAGCATTTGACTGTATCTACTAAAGTCTACCAAATATAAATATATACATATGCCCATCAAAAGACATGTATAAAATTTCTGCTTAGAAGCAATAGTCAAAATCATACAAAACTGGGAACAACTCAAATTTTCATCATCAGTACACTGGGAAACAAATTGTTATATATTCATTCAGTTGATATAATAAAGCAAAGACAAATGAACGACTCCTACATGCAGTTAACACATGAAGATTAAAAACTTAATACTGAATGAAAGAAATGAGATACAGAAGAGTACAAATTCCATGATACCATTTAGGTTCAAAAAGCATCAGAAATCCAAAAATAACAACTATTCTGATAAAAGCATATTGGTTACCATTGAAAAGTAAAAGTATTTATTGACTTCTGGGGCCATCATAATGTTCTGTATCTTAATCTGGATAGTAGTTACATGAATGTTCACAGATATTTATCAAACAGTACACTCAAGATTTGTCCATCTTACTATATATGTTATATTTCAATTTCTAAAAATTTAACTCCCAAAATTTCAGTTCTACACTAAAGCAAAGAAGGTAAGAGAGAAAGATAATTCAAATAGTGCAACTATCCTTCTGACCGCACCCTATTACCTGTGAAGATATAGCCTCACACAGGAAATGCAAATAAGCCTGAAATAATTAGTGCTTACAGGCAAAATCTATATAAAGAACATGTCAATTGTTTTAGGGGTTTCTCTACTATTGACAAGAAGTAAAAGTAACGTTTAGGCAACCAAACAAGAAGATAAAAGATATATTTGTCTATATGCTCAGGAAATAAATTTTAAAATTAATTGAAAAAATACTGAAGAGTCAGATGAACTGAAAAAACTTTAAAAGGGCAAGTCTAATGACAAATAATAAGAACAGTCAGCAAACTGGCTCTCTATAAATGTGCTCACTTGTCCCAAGCAGAGAGACACACTGGAGCATTTTAATTTCTGACTATGATTACTTTATGAAATTTTGAAATATACATTATTAAATACCTTCTATAGTTTGCATATATTATTATGTAGGATAATATAAACAAAACCAGACATAATACATTTGACAGACATTTAAAGAAATTTTTCCAGGGTAAATTTGACTAGTCTATGAAATGTAATTTCCTGTATAATATGAAATAATATAATATATCATTTCCTATACATACACACATATATATTCCTATATGTTACATAAGTGTGTGTGCGTATATACGTGTATTTGATTAAAAAAGAAGTTTAAACATTCAGAGTTACAAAAGTTAACAAAGGTACCAAAATAGTGCCACAATTATATTGGGAAGAGTAGGCCAGAAAGGAATGGATTAGTAAGTTTCTAATTTATTGTAAGTAACCATGCGATATGTCTAGAATTAATGAAATTAACAATCAGCTGCAAACGCATTATTTAAAGATATGGAAATAATCACCAGGAAAACCAAAGTAGGCACAGACTTTTAATCTTTTCTCGGAGGAAAGAGACTGAAATTAGAGAAGACTTTTCATATAATGTAATGTACTATTTTACATTTTTAACCATGACCATGTTCTATTTACCTGATTAAAACTTTAAATCTTCTTACAGAGACTATATCAGATAAAAGTTTTCATTTGCATTAAACTTTCAGTAGTGTATCATCAACTTTGATCTCAATATTAAAAATACATATGTATATTGCATATTTACATATATGAGAATGTATTTATAAAGGGCATAATAATTGTTCCTATTTCATAGGATTATTGAGAGGATTAAACCAGATAACATATACAAAATACTCAGGAAAGGGCCCTGAACAAAGTAAAGATTCAATAAATGTTAGCTATCATTACCCTCTTTATTATACAAGCATAGAAAAGGGTTCAACATAATTTTAAAACTGATACTATTCATTATATAAAGCATTTATTAGATGAGAAGCACTCAACAACTACTGACTGAATTAATAAGCTCTATCTAGCTTTCAAGGAATAGATAATTTATAAAATTATCAAATCAAATAAAGACAGCTATCTAACGATAACAAAATTAGAATAAAACGAAAATTTTATTGACAAAGCACACACACAAAAAGAAAATTATGCCCTGATCTCATTACTTATTTATAATGAGTATTACAGCAACAGCAGAGGCTCGCACCTATAGCTCAAGCAGCTAGGACGCCAGCCACATATACCAGAGCTGGACGGTTTGAACCCAGCCGGGGCACCCAAACAACAATGGCAACTGCAACCAAAAAATAGCAGGGCATTGCGGCAGGTGCCTATAGTCCCAGCTACTTGGGAGGCTGAGGCAAGAGAATCTCTTAAGCTCAGGAGTTTGAGGTTGCTGTGACCTGTGACACCACGGCACTCTAATGAGGGTGACATAGTGAGACTCTGTCTCAAAAAAACAAATAGCAGCAGAAATACTAGTTACCACGTAGAACATTCACTGTATTTTCATTTTTCCTTCTAACAACCTCCTATATTTTTAAATTTTACTATAAATACAACTTTTATAATTTTGGGGCAAGGGGTAACAATTTTAGAATTCTGCCCCATATACAAAGTAATAAATACTTATAATAAGGGCCAAAATTTCCAAATTACATTAAATTGTTTTTATACATATAAGAAGAGTTATTGATTCTTATATAACCACAAAATGAAATAGTGACATAATTTTTTCTTAGTACATTTAGCCATCAAGATACAAATGATGGCCCCTGGGTGAGGGGCTCTCCTACAAATGGAACTTTATTTACCCTTGAAGTGAGATCAATGTAACCTAAAAATCGTACCCTCATATTCATTTGAAAAAATAAAAAAAAAACTCAAATAAATAAATAAAAATTTAAGAAAAGGATACAAATAAAGGGCTATTTAAAATTAAAGAAAGAAATGCTTAAATTTCCTTAGAAATGAGCGGCACCTGTAGTTCAGTGGGTAGGACGTTGGCTAAATACACTGAGGCAGGCAGGTTCGAGCCCGGCCTGCACCTGCTTAACAACAATGACAACTGCAACCAAAAAATAGCTGATGTTGCGGTGGGCACCTATAGTCCCAGCTACTTGGGAGACTAAAGCAAGAGACTCGCTTAAGCCCAAGAGTTTGAGGTTGCTGTGAGCTGTGATGCCACAGTACTCTACCAAGGGCGACGTAGTGAGACTGTCTCAAAAAAATAATTTCCTTAGAAATAGCTCCATACCATCCATTGAAAACATAACACTCCTGGGTGGCGCCTGAGGCTCACCCAGTAGGGTGCCGGCCCCATATACCAAAGGTGGCGGGTTCAAACCCGGCCTTGGCTGAACTGCAAAACAGAAAAATAGCCAGGCATTGTGGTGGGCGCCTGTAGTCCCAGCTCCTCGGGAGGCTGAGGCAAGAGAATAGCCTAAGCCCAGAAGTTGGAGGTTGCTGTGAGCTGTGTGACGCCACGGCACTTTACCGAGGGCAATAAAAGTGAGACTCTGTCTCTACAATAAAAAAAAAAAACAACCACTCTTTGTCAATAAGGTCATAATAAGCCAAGGAAAAGAGGTATATCTAAATAAGGCCTCCAATTCCAAGCTTACCTGTGCATACTCTCTTTCAATAGCAGCCTTCTTCTGACTGAATGTCCTAAAAATACAAATAAAAATTAATTACTAAAAGTATAACTTAATAACTTAATGTAATTTTATCAATACATCTTCAAATACTGCCTAATAAGAGTGTGAGAGAAAGAACAATATTTTATTCATCTTTATGTGTTTAGAAATACTGCTAACAGAATGGTCTCTGCTGTCAGAGAATCTACATTCAAATCCCACCTACATCATTTACTAGCTGTACAACCTTGGCCAAATCATTTGACTTCTCTGTGTTTCAGTTTCCTCCTTCATACAATGGAGATAAAAACAGCACTCACCTCATGAGGATATTATAAAATTTAGTTATTCAAAATGCATGAAGCACCCAAAGTATTATCTGGAACACAGTAAAACCTATATAAATGATGGCTACTATTATAAGAATAACCACTACATAGTAGGCACTAAAAATGCTCGCTAAACTGAACAACCAACATAGAGGGCACCAAAGAAAACAAGGTGAAAATCAAATTTTGATCAGCTTCTGTATATAAAAAATGGTCAAATCATTTCCTTTACTCCAGTTTTTTGCAAGACTTACAAAACAAATTACAAGGCCAATATAAACTGTAATATGAAGTAAGTATACTTTCTATTTTGCAGATTCTACAATACATACTTTTCCTATATTAACATTTATGATAGTGGGATGCAACTTTTAATTATGGTGGAAGTATTTTCTTCTATCTTCATGGTATACAAAATGATAGTGACCCTTACAAACATAGGCATTATAGAGTCAATGAAATGGTAATGTGACTATTTACTCTCAGTATGCTGAGTTTAAAAGACTTTTCTGTTATATGCCAGAGATCTGTGCTCTTAAAAACTGCACCAAGGCAGATATAGAATAAGTGTGAAGAAAAAAAAAGAAAGAAAGAAAAGGGCTGAAGTAGGAAAAAAGGCAAGAAGTCAAAATGCCCACTCTAAAAATTATCTAAATTTACCAATATGTTGATTTATTTCACAAAATATATAACTATTCAAGATCTTACTACATTTTTTTGAGTGAATAACTAACTTAATATAAAAATAACAGGGGTGGTGCCTGTGGCTCAGTGAGTAGGGCGCCGGCCCCATATACCAGAGGTAGCAGGTTCAAACCCGGCTCCAGCCAAAAACTGCAAAAAAAAAAAATTAAAAATTAAAAATAAAAAAAATAACAAAAGGAAAAAGTGTTACATTAAACCTAAAGATTCACATTTATTTAGGAATAATTTAAAAGACCAGTCATAATAACTAAGGCTCTATGTAACTAAATGCCTTCAGTGGATTCACGATTAAGCAAGGGGAAAGGATTCTGGGAAGATGGTGGATTATGAAGCACCAGAAATCTGACTCTCTACCTAGACAACAATGACACTGGCAGAATCTATGTCATCTAATCACTTTGGAAATCTGGAGTCAATTTAAGGCTTGCTACTTCCGGGGGAAGGTTTAGATGATAAAATGTAGTTAATTCTGGACAATTTTGGCTCTTATCACAGTAACAGCCACCAGCTCCAACCCCTGAGACCACAGCAGGCAGCCACATATATGTACCTGAAGCAACTTTCAAACAGCTACCAGAACTACAGTGGGCAAAAAGGACTCTGTCCTTAAAATACTAGAGATCTGTACTCTGTTCACAGATTGCTCCTTCTGATCACAGAAGTATAGACAAAGAGGGGAGTGCCTGTTACTGTTAAATCTCCCTCACACTGATGCAATTCCTACTCTCTCTGGCTGAAGTGACTTCCAGAGGACTTAAAGGGGAAGAGCTGGTACCTTTCTCTTCCTCCTCATTTCTGTCTCTCTCCCCTCCCCTTTTCTTCTTTAAGTGATAGGACATCACCTAGGCTGTGTGTCAGTGGCACAATCACTGCAGCCTTGAACTCCTGGGCTCAAAGGATCCTCCCACCCCAGCCTTTCAAGTAGCTGAAACTTACAGGAATGCACCAACATGCCTACCTAACTTTATTTTATTTTACATAAAATGGGGTCTTATTGTTTGGTCTAGGCTGGTTTTGAACTTCCGGCCTCCACCAATCACTCCACCCTTGCCTCCTAGAGTACTGGGATTATTGGCATGAGCACAGCGCTTGCTCCCTACACCCTGCATTGAAGAAAAGGACATTCAAAAGCAACTACATTTTCAGGAGAAATTAGAAAGTCACTATGCATGTCTAGGGGAGGGTGCAGGTTCAGAAAAGACCTCAGAAGACCTAATATTAACATGTGTCAGTACAAACCACCTAAAGCAATTAACATTTTAACTTATTTTTGAAAAAGCCAGCAAACCCTGGGCAAAGAGGAAACTCTGATCTGCAGAATTACCACATTATTACATTCAAATGTCCAGCTTTCAACACAACCACAAGGCATGCAAAGAAACAAGTATGCCTCAAAGGAAAAATATAAACCAACACAAACTGTCCCTGAAAAAGACCTGATAGTATATCTACTAGACAAAGACTTTAAAACAATGGTCTTAAAGATTCTCAAAGCATTAAAGGAAAAAATTGGTAAAGGTTAATAAAACTATATGTAAGCAAAATGTAAATATGAAAAACAGTGCTAAGGGAAAAATTTACAGCCATAAACACTTACATAAAAAAACAAAGATTTTAGTAAATAGGGATTCTTTTCCCAGTGTATGCTTTTGCTTGGTTTATCAAATATCAGAAGGCAATATGTGCTTGGTTTCATCTCTAGGCTCTCTATCCTATTCAGTAGATCTATTTCTTTATTTTTATGTCAGCAGCATGCTATTTTGATAACTATAGGCTTGTAGTCTGACTTGAAGTCTGGTAATGTTATGCCTCCAGATTTGTTTCTGTTTCTCAGAATTCATTTTATATGGAACCAGAAAAAAAAAACCAAAATAGCCAATGCAATTCATTTGGGGATATTTTTTGGTTCCATTTGAAACAAAGTACTATTTTTTCAAGTTCTTCAAAATAGGATATTGGTGATTTAATGGGGATTACATTAAATCTGTAGATCGCTTTGGACAGCACAGACATTTTTACAGTATTAATTCTTCCCAGCCATGAGCATGGTATGTTCTTCCATGTGTTAACATCATCTGCTATTTATTTTCTCAGGGTCTCACAGTTTTATTACAATCCTCATAGAGCCTTCATGCCCTTTGTTAGGTATATTCCCAGGTATTTCATTTTCTTTGAAGCTACTATAAAGGGTACTGTGTCTTTGATTTGGTTCTCTTTACTATTATTGATGTATATGAAGGCTACTGATTTGTGGATGTTGATTTTATATCCCTGGACATTACTGTGTTTGTGATCACTTCCAGGAACCTTGTGATTGAGTCCCTGGGGTTTTCCAGTGTATGACCATATCATCAGCAAAGGAGTTTGATCTCCTCTGTCCCTATCTAGATACCCTTTATATATATATATATATATATTTAATATAATTTTATATAATTTTTTTTTTGGCCTCATTACATTCGCTAGAACTTCCAGCACTATGTTGAATAGTAGTGGCATCAGTGGACAACCTTGTCTAGCTCCAGTTATAAGTGAAAATGCTCTCAGTTTTACTTAATTCAATCTGATATTGGCTGTGGGGTTGTAGATGGCTTCTATCAGTTTAAAAAACATCTTATCTATGCCTATTTTCTTAAGTTCTTGTCAGAAACGGATGCTGAATTTTGTCAAATGCCTTTCCTGCATCCATTGAAAGGTTCAAATGACCCTGTTTTTCCTTCTACCTATGTGGTGAATTACATTTATGGATTTACATATATTGAATTAATCTTGCATCCCTGGAATAAAGTCCCCCTGATTATGATGTACAATTTTTTAAATGTGTAGTTGTATTGTTAGCTAGGATTTTAATGACTATTTTTGCATTAATATTCATTAATGATAATGGTCTGCAGTTTTCTTCTGTGGTTGGATACTTTCCATGTTACGGTACCAGGGTGCTAGTTCCTTATAGAAGGAGTTGAGGAGGGTACCCTCCTTCTCAATGTTTTGGAATAGATTCTGCAACATAGGTATGAGCTCATCTTTGAAGGTTTATGCCATAAAACTGTCTGGTCCAGGACTTTTCTTTGCTGGAAGTTTTATTATTGTTAAAATTTTGGTGCTTGATATCAGTCTGTTCAAATGTTCTATTCTTTCTGGTTGAGTTTAGAGAGGTTGTATGAGTCCAGGTATTGGTCCATTTCCTCCACATTTTCAAATTTCTGGGCTTAGAGTTTTCTGTAGTAATCAGTCATGATTTTTTTGTTTGTTTGTTTATATTTCTGTGGTATCTGTCATTATTTATCCTTGTTCATTTCTGATTGAGGTTATTAGAGATCTTATTTTTCTGGTGGTAGTTAATCTGCCCAAGGGTTTATTGATTTTATTAATCTTTTCAAAGAATCAACTTTTTGTTTTGCTGATCTTCCAAATAGTTCTCATGTTCTTAATTTCATTTCATTCTAATCTAATTTTGGTTATTTCTTTTCTTCTGCTGGGTTTGCAATTGGATTCTAGTTCCTTGAGATGGTTCATTAAGTTGTTGTGTGCTCTTTCTGTTTTTTGGATGTGGACATTTAATGTGATAAATTTCTCTCTTAGGATTACCTTTGCAGTATCCCACAGGTTTTGATAGCTTGTGTCTTCATCGCTATTTTGTTTGAGAAATTTAATCATTTCCTTCTTTATCTCCTCCTTGACCCAGGTGACATTCAGCATAAGGTTGTTTAGTTCCATGACTTTTTATGGGGTGAAGATTTTTGTTGGAGTTCAGTTTTAGTTTTATTCCATAATGGTCCAAAAAGATACAAGGTATAATTTCTATTCTTTTAAATTCATTGAGACTTGATTTGTGCCCTAAGATATAATCAATTTGGGAGAAAGATCCATGGGCTGAAAAGAATGTATATGTATGACTTTAGTTCTCTTTCCCGTCTTGCAAGATGGCGGGTGAAAAAGTTGAGAAGCTGGTTACTAAAGAGAAGAAACCTGTTAATAAAGAGAAGAAGCCTAAGGCCAAGAAGGGGAAGCCCCACTGAAGCCGAAATCCTGTTCTCGTCAGAGAAATAGGAAGATATTCCCGATCTGCCATGTATTTGAGAAAGGCAATGTATAAGAGGAAATACACAGCAGCTAAATCCAAGATTGAAAAGAAAAAGATGAAGGTCCTTGCCACTGTTACAAAACCAGTTGGTGGGGACAAGAATGGTGGTACTCGGGTGGTTAAACTTCGCAAAATGCCTAGATACCATCCCACTGAAGATGTGCCTCGAAAGCTATTGAGCCATGGCAAAAAACCATTTAGTCAGCATGTGAGAAAACTGAGATCTAGCATCACACCCAGGACCATTCTGATTATCCTCACTGGACGCCACAGAGGCAAGAGAGTGGTTTTCCTAAAGCAACTGGGCAGTGGCTTGCTACTTGTGACTGGACCCCTGTCCCTCAATCGAGTTCCTCTACGAAGGACACAACAGAAATTTGTCATCGCCACCACCACAAAAATTGACATCAGTAATGTTAAAATCCCGAAGCATCTTACTGATGCTTATTTCAAGAAGCAGCAGCTCCGGAAGCCCAGACACCAGGAAGGTGAGATCTTCACCACAGAAAAAGAGAAATA
>CAUYRH010061230.1:0-26628 GCA_963574655.1 Perodicticus potto | reverse complement strand
TGGGAGGCAGAGGCAAGAGACTCGCTTTAGCCCAGGAATTGGAGGTTGCTGTGAGCTGTGATGCCACAGCACTCTATCCAGGGTGACAGCTTGAGGCTCTGTCTCAAAAAAAAAAAAAATTATTTATTGAGTACAATGTATATTATTCAGGTGAAGAATACAATAGAAATCCTGAATTCACCACTATACAATTCATCCATGTATCAAAAAGCCACTTTTACCCTCTAAATCTATTGAAATAAAGCAAATAAAATAGAAAAACTAAAAAGAAGAAATAGTTTTTTTTAAGTATTTATAATCCTTTCTGCTAAGATTATTTAGAATTTTTAAGTAGAGCATAGATATATAGATTGCAAAAATGTATTCCTAAATTATTTATATTCTAAAAGTAATATTTCATTATGCAAATTTTTAGATTATGTTAAATTTATGGATAAAAATCAGAAAACATTTATTGTGGAAACATTGCCCCCTGTAACTGTTGTAAATGTTCAAATAACAGTTAACATCTGGTTGTATTTTAAAATGTACTTCTAACTTTTGGTTTCCATAGAAACTTTTGCATTATTAATACTTGCTTAAAATAGCTTGTCTGAGCCTTTGTTTCTTGATTTATAACAGCTAGAGTTGGGCTAACAGTTCAGAGGCACTTTAATTCTTTTATTCTTTTTACTGGTCAGTATGTTTATCATCCTGTGATTTAGCTGCTGCTGTTCTTGCTTTAAAATTTCACATTATAGGCTGAGTATGGTGGCTCATACCTGTAATCCTAGCACTCTGGGAGGCTTGGGCAGGTGGATTGCCTGAGCTCAGGAGTTTGAGACCAGCCTGAGCAAGAATGAGACCTCATCTCTAAAAATAGCCAAGTGTTGTGGCAGGACACTGTAGTCCAGCTACTCAGGAGGCTGAAGGCAAGAGGATACCTTGAGCCCAAGAGTTTGAGGTTGCTATGAGCTATGACACCAGGGCACTCTACTAGGGGTGACAAAGTGAGATTCTGTCTCAAAAACAAAATTCATATTATAGACCTTCAATTAGAATGTAAACTCCCAGCAATAGAAATCACACCACATCTGCTTTGTATCTCTGTCTAAGCCTGTTGTGCAGCTATAACCAAATACCTGGGACAGAGTAATTTATACATGATAGAAATTTGTTTCTTATAGTTCTGAAGGCTCAAAAGTTCAAGATCAAGGCACAAGAAGATTGTCCGTTTGCTGAGAGCTGTTCTCTGCCTCCAAGATGGTGTTTGTTGTTACATCCTCATTGGGGGGAAGACAGAAGAGCAAGAAGGGGCTGAACTAGTTTTCTCAAGACACATGATAAGGGGATTAATACCATCCTGGGGGTGCAGTCCTCACAACCTAATCAACTCCCAAAGGTCTCATCTTCTAAAGTCATTCCTGTGGGGTTTAAGTTCCAACGTATGACTTTTGGAGGGACCCATACATTCAAACCATAACATTTCCTTATCATGGAACTACTCAAAGTTCCAGGGCTCTAAGTATTTGTTACTGATTCCTAATGAAGTCAGGAGCTTGTACAGAAATATAATTCAACCACATGTTAAGTCATCTATCTCACTAAACACACTGTTTAACTTAGCCAACATTTTTCCTTAGAATGAATTTCTTGATGAAAGAAGCTGAATGTCAATTTATGCTCTGGAGTAAGGCCCCTATCTCACCATAATGAATTGTTCTGGGAAGAGCAGCAGTCTGTAGGCCATACTTTGAATAGCCCTGGTCTATAGATATCTGCTATAAAGGTCTAACCAATATTCTCAATAAATAACAGATGTGTGATAAATAGCAGATGGTTCATTGGTTTCCTTAACAGACATTGATTGAGCATCCATGATGGAAAGAGGCTCTGAGAGGTACTTGTGGTGGTGGGAGGGGCGTGGGGACACATGAGCCCACAGGTATTTAAAGACTTTTAACAAGATGACATAGTTTTCAGTAATCACATAGAAAAGAGGAAAAAAATAATGAAGAGGCTAATAAAACATATGTAAGTTCAAAGGAGGGAAGGATTCATCTAATAAGCCAGTTGGAAAAGGTAACCTGAGAACTTCTACCTTTAAGGAAGGGCAGTGTTAAATGATAGAGTCAGGCATGGGACCACCACCCAGAGAATGTCCAGGAAGCTTCAGGCATGTTTAGGAGACCGCCCAAGTTTGATTATTGTTTTTTACATCATTTGACATTGGACAAGTGTCTGACCTCTGCACAATTCCTCTCCCTCAGCTGCTAAAAGGGAAATAATAAAAATTGTATACATCTTATAAGGGGAAGATCAAGTGACTTAATTCAAGTAAATGCTCAGAGCAGTGGCCCCTCAGTAATTGTCCACTCTTGCTGTTATTATTATCATTCATCACATTATTTTTATGGAATGTTAACTTTTCATTAGCTCTTTGAGGCTTTTAATTACTTTAGCTTTATGCTGTGTAGAAAATATAAAGCTACTGACATCTTCTAACTAACACAGGAGAGGGAGTAGGAAAAAAATGGATTGAGGTCAGAAATGGAATGATTGTCTATAATTAAAGAGCAAAAGGATGAAGAAAAAATAGCAAAGGAGACAGCATTATCTGGCAGGTAAGAAGAGAGCAAGGTAAGAAGGGTCACTTGGAAGCTGAGTTAGGGAAAAGTGTTTAGTAAAATGAGGCAATTAATAGAGTCAACTGCTGGGGGAGGGGGAAGTAGTTAAATTTGAGAAGTATGAGGTCATTTACAACAACGTTTAAGAGAATTTGCTTAGGAGGATAGGAGAAATTTAGACAAGAGTAAATAGCAAGTGGAAGCAGGGCAGATAATATACGCCTGTTTCTTTGTGGGCGTTTGCTTTCTGTGACTGAATGTGCACGTGTTTGTAACCCGCTGACAGGACAAGCAGCCACTACTGAAGGTGGCTCACCGCCTTCACAGACAGCTCGTGCTTTGACGGTCCTACCCCATCCCCACTCTTTCTGTAAACCACTTCTACCTTCACCTCAAACCTTGCAGCTGACATAAGCAACATACGGATTTTTAAATGAGGTTCCAGACAGAAAGCCAATCCTTCCCCTGTAGTAGAAATTTTAAGATGGAAAATTCTGATGCTTTCAGCAGTCATATTTCTCCCCTGCTGGAATAAACCAGTAAGTCTGCCAAGAAAGATAATGATTCCAGCTTTCACAGAGAAGTAGATTTAAGAAATGAAGAGAAAGAATCCTAAGGGCAACCAGACCTCCAATTATTTTTGAGACACAGCTACATTGCTACGTGTCTAGCAGTTTGACCATTTAACACTTTGTTGGATTCCACGAGCAACACATTTAGCTTCTTGTCTTAGACACTCTGAGTTAGGTATCCATCGTTATTGAGACTTCACATGAATTAATATAAGAAGGGATATGTGTGTAGCAATGGCTTGGTAAATGCTGAAATAGTAGACGATGATTGAGGATGATGCTATGGTATTGCTGGAATGGAAATAGAATAGAAGGCAGTAAAATGCTTCTTCCTGCTGATCTGAAAGAAAGAAGATTAAGTTAAAGACACAGATGAGGTGGGTATGAATCCCGGTCCTTAACTCAAGCAGGCAATAAATATAAACTGACTTTTTCTATAACTCAGCCTAATTTCTATTATGAGTCCCCACCCTGCTGGATGATTCTGGCCTCTCCCCTTTCTCCTTCAGAGTTTTATCCAGGATCTAGGTGTTTACAGAGGACTGAACATGGTTTGGAGGGAAGGAGTTGGAACTTTGGCCCATAAAGTTTTCTGCCAAGACTTAGTTTCTGCTCATGGTAGCTTCCAGTTTGGTGGCTCTTTCTACAGTTTCCATATTATGCCAGGGGCAGGGGACACTCATTGCTGCTGTTGTGCCATGCCAGGTATGGATTAATCTCTGCAGAAATAAGGACGTGCCTGCTAGACATCATGAGTCCATTCCCTTTCTCCAAATTTGCTAGGTCAGCAGGCAGTGGGCCCCAACTCTCTAGAACTTTGCAGAGTCTCTGTTCTTACCTTCATTCCAGAGGAATCTTCTCCTAGTTTTGAGAAGAATTGGGGTGGAGTGAGGGTGAGAATCCTCTTTGCATGTTTCTTCCAAACACAGAGGCTATGCACAGTTGTCTTCTTTCCCTAAAGAGCTCACATTGTTTGAAACCATAGCCAGTGAGATCCACCCTGTCCTATCCCTCCATTGAGACGATGGCCATGGAGATAATTCACTGCTTCTGTGGATAGGAAGAAAAAGGAAAAATGTAGGAAGAAAATAAGGTAACATGGGTTAACATCTCAAAAATATTACCGAAACACTCAAAGAACTTTAAAAATGAAATAAGAGAAAATGAGTGGGGCTGTCATTAGATGGATGTGATCATCTCAGTAAATAAAAGACGAGAGTTTTCTGGAGGAAGAAAAGAGCTGAGGACTGACAGCTTCTTCAGGGGCTTGCTGAGCTACAGAACATGCTGGGGATTCAGACAACTTGAACTTGTCTACAAGCCCGCCAGCACTGTTTCTCAGCTGCCTCTATCTCCTCCTGACACTGGGAAAGGGCAGGAGAAAAGGTTCAGTGAGAAGTATCCAGACATGGATGTGACAAGTGGGGACTGTGAAAGACCAACGTTGGGGGGGGGGGGTGAGCAATGCTAAAGTGCTGGCAGGGAACTTGTGCAAAGTGGGGCCATGGGGTAGAGACACAAAGGAGGACGACTGGGGCAAAAGCTCAGGCAGAGCTGTGGGAGCAGGTGTCCCAGTGGGGAGGAGGAGCCACGTCAGCACAAGTAAGAGTGTGGGAGTTGTAGGAGGAGAAAGTCCAGAACTCCAGGTCTGACAGATCCCTGGAAGATGACAAAGAATCATCTCGAAGGCCCACGTCCCCTGCCTACGCAGAGAGCCAGATCTGATTAAACCCCCTGACTCCCATCTTTAGCCAACATCCAACTCAAGACCTAAACTAAGTGAGCTTCCACGGACTGACAATAATAAGTAGGGCCCAGATTCTTTCAAGGAACTTAAAACTGTCCCCCCCAAAAAATATTGGCTTAATTCAATTCCAAAATCTTACAAAAACCAGAACGAAGAATACCCACAGACCCACACAGAACAAACCGGGAAATTAGTATTTTGAAACGGTTGTGCCATAAAAAACTACACACAGTCTAACTAATCTATTGCATAGGGGCTTCTGAATAATCCCAGAAAAAGGCATTAGGCTTTTAATCTACGTTTTACATGTGATTTTTTTCTCTTCCACAGGCAAGATACATGAGAGACATTGTTGCCGGGATTAAAGTTCATAAAGTGCACTGAAAGCTAGTCAATTGGCAAATGTCATTATTTTCCTGTCTCCGTTAAAGGGCATTATTTTGCATTTCTGGAGAAATGTGAAGCTTCCAAGAGCTTCACTGTCATCAGCTGGCTGGCGCATGTGAATGCGACCTTCTGATAGAATGACATGGTGTGTTCTACTGTTCAAATAATAAATGGAAACCATAGACATATCCTCTACAGAGATGTTCCCAGTTTCCTGTCTTTCATTCAGAAAACTCAGTTTTTCCTCTTGCTTTGTGAACTCACATGTTTCATTTTTCTCCTACTGGCAGTATATCTCAATTGTCTGTTTACTGAGGTCCTCAAAACAAAATGCAATTATCTTCTCTATGCATTGTTTGCATTTGCTTCTTGGGAACTACAATAATCTTACAGAAAGCCTCACCACCTTCTATTTTAAAATCTGGAACACGGGGAAAGGCTACAAACTAGCTATCTGCCGGATGTGTAAGGAAATACGCCAAGCTTGCATGTAGGATTCCCAGCCAGTCAAGAGAAAGCATTCTTTTAAATTGGATTGGCAAACAATATGATCAGGATCTCTCTGGGAGTTTGTCCCAGACATAAAGAAAAACAGTTTTGTGAAAACCGTTTTGAGGAAATCTGAAATGCTTAAGGGTCTGAGGGGAAATTTCCCAACTTTTACTTCAAAAGAAATCGAAAGGAACCTACAGATGCTGCTCGGTGATCATTTCATTAAGGACGACAAAAGAATTGGCCGTCATCTCTGCAGAGAATTACAGGATGGCCAAATTCTCTGAATTACCTCAACACAGCCAAAACCCTGAGTCTGGGAATGCCAAAGGTATGTAAGCTTGAAATTAAAGCTAAAAGACTAATTTCATTCCACTGGGGGACGATGCTGTTTCCATTTTAGTTTAAGTTTTTTTTTTCTTCTTTTTATTTTTTTTTTAAGTATCTACTTCCTTTTCCTATTAAGTAATGATGAATCATACATGCAAAGTACAACATGCTGTGCTTCAAGTTCCTTTTCACATCTGATTCCTAATTCATTCTCGGTAGCGAGGACAGCTCTTATCCATATTTCACACACGACCTCAGAGAGGTTGAAAGAGGTCTTCAACAAAGTCTTCTGCAGAATCCACCACCCAGGGCTTGGTGTGGGAAGAAGAAGGTCTATGCAGCCTTCTTCATCCAGGTCATGGAACTACCTTGAGTCCAATCACCTTTGCACAATTGTATGAAGGAAGGTACTTGACTATAGAACACCATATTAACCATATATTTCTTTTTTTTTGAGAGACAGAGTCTCACTATATCACCCTTGGTAGAGTGTTGTGGCATCACAGCAACCTCAAACTCTTGGGCTTAAGCGATTCTCTTGCCTCAGCCTCCCAACTAGCTGGGACTGCAGGCACCAGCCACAACGCCCGGCTATTTTTTTGTTGCAGTTGTCATTGTTGTTTAGTAGGCCTGGGCCACATTCAAACCCGCCTGCCTCAGTGTATGTGGCCAGCGCTCTAACCGCTAGGGACCCAGGGCCCTAACCATGTATTTCTGACGCTTTGACTTCCTGGGGCTTTGCTGGCCTTGCATGGGATGCCCCACCCTCACTGCCCCAATTCCTAGAAATAGTAAAGGCCTCTGCTGCAAGCTTGCCTTTCATATGCAAAACAACCAATGCAGACCCCACAGCTCTCAACCGCCTCCCTTATTGGATTTCACAATCTGAGTCTCTATGTTCTTGCCCTAATCATCCCAGGGCCAGGTACCAGACAACTCAGGTTGCCACCTGTACCCCAAAACTCATTGAAATTATTCACACTAGCAGATCCTAACACTGCTTACCTTGCTTCATCTACTCTTTCCCATGGGGACCACAGTAAAGACTCTTGTTTACATGTTCCTCTCTCTTCCACTGCCTCCCAACTGATACTGGCGCATCTCCATGTGCCCCCTCCACGGCATATGGCATGCCCCCCCACTTGGGATCTATGACAAGTAAGCTTTATAGTGGCCATCACCTACTAATCCATTGACCTAATCACAGCTGAATAAGAATAAAAACCTGCATTTGAAAAGAAGCACATTTCTTCTCTTGTATTCATTGGGCCCTAAAAAAATTAAAAACTAAAATAAGCTGGGACCAGGCAGGTGAAGAAGGAGGATGAGAGTGGCAGAACCCTCTCCTTTTTACGGGGAACTCCTCTGCTGAGAGGAACTGATTTCCCTTCCATGAGCTAGCATTCCAGGAAGTTCCCAATGAGCCTAATATCTGAGTATCCCTACTGAGCCCCTGCAAAGCCATTAAATTTGCAATCACCATGATTTCTGAATTGGAAGATTATCTGCTCAGCTTGAGTCATTCCTCCAAGCTGAAAGGGCAGCAGATAGCTGACAAGAAATGGCCCAGCTGATGATGAATGTCTAAATCAAGAAATCCCAATAGTCCTCCTATAACGAATGTAGCTCCACACACTCCCATCACAAGGTGATTCCATCAGTTCAGGCCTTGCTTGGGTCAGAAGCATCTTGACTTCCAGTAGGATATTTGCATTGTAATTGGAGGGTAAGGTACTTACTCTCATTCTTTAAGGCTTGTATTGGAGATATTTTTGAAGCTGAAACAAATTTAGGGGTTTATTCTGAGGTTGGCAGGTAGAAATGGAAAATAGGAACAGATTTTTTTTTACTGGTGGTTTTCTCAAGGTACTTCTACACAAGACTGCAAGAGAAAAGAAAAATTTCCCATATATTTGAAATACTATCTGCCTGTTGTAGATTGGTTTGAGGTATTACATTTCTCTTTTCATTTCAAAGAGCAGATGAAAATGGAAAATTGTTAGCTACTCTAAGGATCATACAATCATAATTATCAATTTGAATTCCTTTTGCGAACACTCGCAACCACAGCGAAATGATTTATCACTAAATACATCTTGAGGTTTTAATTGTGAGCTCTCGACTGTCTTTGCATATTCTCAGCACACTTCATCATTTTCATTCTTGATAAAGCACTTCCAAAGAAACTTGGAAGTTCTTTGGAACTGGCAGTTCAAAAATGTATTGTTCTTGCATATCTCCAAAAACTCCAGGTAATTGCTATCATATTCTAAATGCGTAGGATTAAAGGTAACTGGAATTTTATAAAACGGTGCCACAAAGCTAAGATTTCAAAAATGTTGGTCTATGTGTCTGGTGTTATTCATGTCCACACTCTGCATAGTATTATTTAAGGGTTTTTGGCAGAGCAGTTAAAACTGGGGCAGCAGTATTTCCCTTGAAAGTGAAACTTTTTAAAAGCCCATTTCCTTCCTGCCTCCTTAAGGAAACAAGAAGCTACAAACGAAGGGGAAGTTGTTTTCAATTTAGAATTCTATATCCAGATGACTTCAACTGTGAGGGCAAACTCAAAATATCTTTAGGTTACTCTCAAAAAATTATTTCCCACATACTTTTTTTTTTTCAGAAATATACATAAGATGTACTCGAAGTAAAGCTGCAAGCCAGAAAAAAAAGATGCCATGAAAGCCTGTTACCTTCAGATAATTATTTAGTTTTCCACAGTTTTAAGGAAATTAAAACTACAGGACAGCCAATTATTTGATATTGGAATGAGGGTTACAAATGAAGAAGTGGGAAGCTCTAAAAGGGCAGGAAATAATGCTTTCCTTATGTTCAATTAAGAAAAAAACTAACATCTTTTATTAAATTTGTCTTACACCAACATTTAAAAAACTATAAGTACATGCTCCTCTATGTTTGGAAATCTAAATGCACAAATTTAATAACTCTTAGGGTCAAAAAAGAAGTCACAAAGGAAATTATAAAATATTTCAATTGGAATGATAACAAAAATAGCACATGTCACATAAAAATTGTGATATGAAGATAAAGTAGTGTTTATAGTAAAATTTCTAATAATGTGAATTATTAAAACTGACCACTTATCAGATTATAATAAAATGTGATTATAGTAGTAAAGTAACAGCACTGAAAATTTGTGTATATGCTCAAAGAATGTTAATGTATGAAAAAATAAAGATTAAAAACATAAAATGACTAAGAGATAGCAAACACACAAGAGAGAGGAATGGTTACGTGAAAACTTAGTTATTTTAAAAAATAATAAAATTGACACATCTCTGACAAGCTTGATCAAAGAAATATAATAAATAATATTGGAATGAAATTGAAATAAGAATACAGACACTACAAATACAACTTAGTGCCAATAAATGTGAAAACAGATGACCTGGGCAAATTCTCAAAAAATATAATTTACAAAATTGACTACAGAAGGGATAAGAAACAATGGATGCAGCTATTAACAGTTTTTAAAACTGAATCAGTCAAAACAAATTTTCTAAAAAGAAAATATTAGTTCCATATGGTGTGATTGGAATGTATATGTATATGTTCTACATATATTCCAGAAGCAATTAATTCCTGAGAAAATGAGTTCCTGACAAAGTGAGTTCCTGAGAATAGAAAAAGAATAGACACTCCTCAACCCATTTTATAAAACTACTGTAACTTTGTATTATAACTGACCCAGAATTATTAGAATGAAAAATTACAGACCAATTTTACAATTAACAATTTAAGTGAAAATATGTTAAATATATTATTAAACCTATTTATTATCAGTAAGATATTATCAAGTAAATGTTGCCAATTTAAAAATGTAAAAATTAATCATATGTGTGTGTACATATGTACGTATATGCCAAAACATGGTTTATTTCGAAATAAAAAAAGAATATAATGGCAACTCATTAGTGGGAAAAATTATTTCAATACATACAACTGACAAAAATTTATATCTCTGATTTCAAAAAAAACTTAATATTTTATTAAACCAATCAAAAAAGGAAGATTACCCAATTAAAGTGGGAAAGGAGGTAGAAAAATATAGACCTGACCTATTCTCCATTAAAGAAGATATTCCAATGATTAATCATAGCATGCATATGTGTGTTCCTAGCAATAAATTTAGCAGAATATGTATAAGACTTTATGATCATATTTATTATTAAAAAAGACTTTATATAAGTTTTTATTAAATGGAAAGAGATGCGAGATATACCATGTGCATGGAATAGAAGAAGCAATATCAAAACAAGTCAGTTCTTAGCAAATTCATCTCTAGAATAAAGGCATTTTTTAATCAAAATTGTAAAAACAAAGTAAAAAAATCAAAATTGTCGTGAATTTGTACACAGGGGTGTATGTAAATTATCAAAAGATCACTCTAAAATGTAGATGAAAAAACAAAGGACTGACAATAACCAATACATTCTAAAAGAATCACAAGTTAGTGAAGCTTGGTTTACCAGATATCACTAATTCTTATAAAAATTTAACAATCATGACATGATAGTACTGTCATAGGGAAAAGCAAACAGATTAATAAAATAGACCAGAGAGCTAAAAACAGACATGAAATGATGTGAGAGCTGGCACTGCATATCACTGGAGAAAGGACAAATGTTTGGTAAACATTACTGGGATAATGATTATTGGTACAGGAAAAAGTGAAATTAAAGCCTTACTTTACCTCATACACAGAAACTGATCCCAGATGGATTGAAAACTTAAATATGAAAGGCAAAACTATAAAACTTTTAAACAAAATATAGAGCAAAATATTGTTCTATAACATTAAGGATAAGAAAAATTGTCTTAAGATACAAAAAAATACAAGTCATAAAAAAAGACATTGGTCAATTAGCTAAATTAAAATTAAGAATTTGTGTCCACCAAAAGATACCAAAAATAAAGTTAAAAGACAAGTTACAAACTTAAAGAAAATGTTTGCCCTATGTATTATTGACATAGAAATAGTATTTGAGTATATAAAGAGCTTCTATAAATCATTTAAAAAGCAAATGGACTGAAAGAAAACTGAAACAAAAGATTTGAATAGATCTTCAGATGAGAGAAAAATCCAAAAGACCACATACATACAAGCAAAATTCTCAGCTATGTTAGCCATTGAGAAATTGACAATTCAAACCACAATAAGGTAACACATTACAACTACCAGACTGGCAACAGTGAGGAACCTAATGTAATCTAAAGTTGGCAAAGATAGTTACCCCACTGGTGGGATTATAAATTGAGACAAGCATCTTTGAAATCTATATTAGCCAGCAAGTAATTTTTACAAGAGTATATTCAAAACAGTACTTTTTGTGATGAAAAGAAAACTAGGGAAAAAAACAAATGTTCATCAACAATAGCAGAGCTAAATAAACTATATGAGAATCCTACAATGAAATGCTGTATTCTTGTGAAAATTAATGAATTACAAATAAAAATAAAAACATGGATTAATCTCAGACACACAATGTTGAAATAAAAAAGCAAACAGCATGAGATATACAGTATAATTTATCTACATAAAGTTCAAAAAGGTCAACATCAAAAAATATATTATTGGGGGGCAGAGGCAAGGTGGCTGACTGGAGCCAGCTTTCCACAGAGGTTCCCATCCAGAAGGAGAGTTAAAGGACAGACGTTTAGCAAATAAGCTGATGGTTTGGAACTGAGCCAAGAGAGAAGGTTGAAGAAAGCACATCAACCTGCTGAGGTGAGCTGTAACCCCAAAGATACAAACAAAAGGTACAAAATCCATTCCAAGCAATAGGAGTCCCCTTCCCTGTGAGAATGGCTCATAATATACTTTCTACAAACAAGTGAGCAGAGTTCAAACATTCTCCCATTTTATCCCACAGGAGAGACCCTCTAAAAACCAGACCTCCTTCCCCTATTTGGGTGCCATGACACTCTCCTGCCAGGCATAAAACTATATAAAACTGTATATATTCTCTACCTGCAATTCTGAACTCCCAACATTCCCCTCCACTCTCACCCCGAGGTCTGGAAGCCTGTCCTCCATGGAATCCGGATTTTTAGGCATTTTCTCAAGAGGTGTGGACAGGGTGTGGGCTGTTGCAGGTCTGTGCTGATTCTGCAGCACAGCGGTAAGGAGAAAAGCGTGAACTGAAGGAACCATATGGGAAAGGGAGAGGTGGTAACCCCCCTACCCAGCACATAGCAGCAGCAGCAGCAGAAACAATAGGGCTCACACCCCTGGGGATATTTTGGAAGGACACTCCCTGTCTTTCTGGGCAACCAGAGAAAGCCGGGCATTTTCTCTAATGGCAGACACTGGTGAAATAGATCTGGGACGGTAACACAGATCCTGTGAGCAAAGGGTATGCCTGAGGCCATACCAGCCTAGGTTGAGCACAGCAGGAAGGAGAATTGAAGACACCTGCACAGAGACAGCAAACTCCTGGGGTGGAGCTGAGCCAGAGGATTGCTTTAGAGAGCCTAAGAAACACTCAGCCCTCAGGGGATCATAGCTGAAACAAAGGCAGGCAGGCTGAGGTTGGAACTCTGAGTTGAGTGTGAGCTGTAACCATACCCACCCCAACATGGACTGCAGGGGAAAAAGAAAAATCAGCTCTGTGCAGCAACACACACCAGAGCTGAATCGCAGTTTCTGTGAACTTGAACAGCACCTGGTATGGAGGGGAACATAGCCAGGACAGAATTACAAATTTTGCTCAAATATAAGTGTCAGCAACATCTATCAGGGCAGGGCAGGAACTGAGTGAACTGCCCCTGCTTCCATTAACCACCCAAGGTTGTCAGGCTTCAGCTTCCCCTGCCGGATAGTGGCAGAGTGTAGAGGCCTGGCTGAGGAGACATAAAATCTCTCTGTGACTCAAACACCTGGAGCATCTGCTCATTGGAGGGAACTAGGTCATAGCCTTGTGGGGTAACCAGTGACTGGGTGTGACAGAGGTGGAAGGTGGGAAGGAGGCATCAACCTTCCCAGACTAATTCATTTGGTGGGGGGTCCTTGTGACTCCACGGAGCACCAGAACAAGTCATACTGATGACTCATTCAGCAGACCCCTGATATCTAGTTGCCAGAGACCTTTTGAACTCCCTCACTTGAGACCAGGTGCTGTCTGGAAAAATTGATCTGGATCTAAGACTATACCCTGGATGTGTGGTTGTGGGAAGGTTTGATTTTCCTTTTCCAGTTGTTGCCCATGGGGAGTGGGGTGATTTAATTGCTGGTATTTCTCCACAACTCAGACTTCAACCCAGAGTAACTAATTCACTAGGGTAGGACAGAGACCAGCTGAAAATAAGACAAAGCCACTTAGCCCCACCACACCAAGTAAGTCCCCAGTGTTTCAGGCCATAGCACTATACGGGTCCTTGGCAAAGGTCTAGGGGAAAAGTTACAGACAAAGTTAAGAGCTCTTTACCCAAGAGCTGTGACTGGTGTCCCCCAACCCAACTTCACCTTATCTGCTCATCTAGCCAAACGGTGTAAAATAATCATGGAGCAGAATCAGCAGGAAAACTCTGGTAACATGAATAACCAAAGTAGATAAACTCCCCCAAGGAATGATACGGTGGACACAACTGAAGATCCTATTCATAGAGAAATGTCTGAGATGTCAGAAATCAAATTCAGAGTTTAGATTGCAAATAAGATTAATAGAATGGAGGTAAAGTTGGAATTAGAAATTCAAGAAGCAATTCAAAAGTTGTCTCAAGAATTCAATGAATTTAAAGACAAAAATCACCAAAGATTTTTGACACACTGAGACAAGAATTTGCACCCCTCAAAGATCTGAGAAATACAGTAGAATCCCTCAGGAACAGAATGAAGCAAGCAGAAGAAAGGATTTCTGACATTGAAGACAAAGCTTTTGAATGCTCCCAAGCACTCAAAGAAGAAGAGAAATGGAGAGCAAAAATGGATCATTCTCTTAGAGAGCTTTGGGACAATTCAAAGAAAACTAATATTCACCTTATAGGAATACCTGAAGGCAACGAAGTCACTTCACAAAGCACAGAGGCCCTTTTTCATGAGATTATGAAGAACATTCCAGACATACCAAGAGATTTTGAAATGCAGATAGCAGACAGCTTCAGAACCCTAGCATGACTCAACCCAAATAAGACAACTCCCACACACATCATAATTAACTTCACTAAAGTTAAAATGAAGGAGAAAATTCTGAAAGCAGCCAGACATGAGAAAATCATAACCTACAGGGGAAGAATATTAGAATGACTGCAGATCTCTCTGCTAGAACCTTTCAAGCTAGAAGAGGGTGGTCATTGACTTTTAATCTCCTAAAACAAAATAACTTTCAACCCAAGATCTTGTATCCAGCTAAACTGAGTTTCATTTATGATAGAGAAATTAAATACTTTAATGACATTCACATGTTGAAGAAATTTGCCTTAACTAAACCAGCCCTCCAGGATATTCTCAGACCTATCTTCCAAAATGATCTGCACAATCCTCCATCACAAAGGTAAACTTACACAGAAACTTCTGATCAAATTCCAACTTCCACAGTGGCAAAAGGATTAAAAATGTCCCCTGGACTTTTGAAAAACTCGATACCCAAAATTCTACCAAGGCTTATCAATATTCTCAATTAATGTGAATGGATTAAATTCTCCTCTAAAGAGGCACAGGTTGGCTGACTGGATACAAAAACTCAGACCAGATATCAGCTACATACAAGAATCTTATCTTACCTTAAAAGATAAATATAGTCTCAGGAAGAAGGGATGGTCATCTATATTTCAGGCAATGGAAATGAGAAAAAAGCAGGTATTGCAGTTTTATTTGCAGATACAATAGGCTTTAAACCAACAAAAGTAAGGAAAGATAAGGATGATCACTTCATGTTTGTTAAGGGTAATACTCAATATGATGAGATTTCAATTATTAATATTAATGCACCCAACCAGAATGTGCCTCAATTTATAAGAGGGATTTTAACAGACATGAGCAAGTTGATTTCCTCCAGCCCCATAGAAGTCTGAGATTTTAACACTTCTTTAGCAGTGTTGGATAGATCCTCCAATAAGAAGCAAAGCAAAGAAATTTTAGATTTAAACTTAACCATTCAACATTTGGATTTAACAGACATCCACAGAACATTTCATCCTAAAAAAACTGAATACACATTCTTCTCATCAGCCCATGGAACATACTCCAAAATCAATCACATCTTAGGTCACAGATCTAACCTCAGCAAATTTAAAAGAATAGAAATTATTCCTTGTATCTTCTTGGACCATCATGGAATAAAAGTTGAACTCAGTAACAACAAGAATTTGCATACTCATACAAAAACAGGGAAGCTGGCTCAGCTCCTGTGGCTCAACAGGCTAAGGTGCCAGCCACGTACACCTGAGCTGGCGAGTTCAAATCCAGCCCAGGCCCGCCAAACAACAATGACAGCTGCAACCAAAAAACGGCCAGGTGTTATGGCGGGCACCTGTAGTCCCAGCTACTTGGGAGGTGGAGACAGGAGACTCACTTAATCCCAGGAATTGGAGGTTGCTGTGAGCTGTGATGCTACAGCACTCTATCCAGGGTGACAGCTTGAGGCTCTGTCTCAAAAAAAACAAACAAACAAAAAAAAAAACTCGTTATATCAAAAACAGGGAAGCTAAATAACCAAATTTTTTGAACAAAATGATAATGAAGACATGAATTATCAGAACTTCTGGGATACTGCAAAGGCAGTCCTAGAGGGAAATTTATAGCACTGCAAGAGAATGGAAAGAGAGGAAGTTAACAACTTAATCGGACATCTCAAGCAACTGGAAAAGGAAGAACATTCCAATCCCAACACCAACAGAAGAAAAGAAATAACCAAAATTAGAGCAGAATTAAATGAAATTGAAAACAAAAGGATTATACAACAGATCAATAAATCAAAAAGTTGTTTTTTTGGAAAGATCAATAAAATAGATAAACCTTTGGCTAACCTAACCAGCAAAAAAAGAGTAAAATCTCTAATTTCATCAATCAGAAATGGTAAAGACAAAATAACAACAGACTCCTCAGAAATTGAAAAAATCCTTAATGAATATTATAAGAAATGTTATTCTCAGAAATATGAAAGTCTGAAGGAAATTAACCAATACTTGGAAGCATGCCACCTTCCAAAACTTAGGCAGAATGAAGTGGAAATGTTGAACAGGCCTATATCAAGTTCTGAAGTAGCATCAATTATACAAAATCTCCCTAAAAAGAAAAGCCTGGGACCAGATGGCTTCACATCAGAATTCTACCAAACCTTAAAGAGGAACTACTACCTATATTACTCAACCTTTTCCAAAATATAGAAAAAGAAGAAATACTACCTAACACATTCTATGAAGCAAGCATCACCTTGATCACCAAACCAGGAACAGACCCCAAAAGAAAAAAAAATTATAGACCAATATCACTAATGAATATTGATGAGAAAATATTCAACAAGATCCTAACAAACAGAATCCAGCAACACATCAAACAAATTATACACCATGATCAAGTGGGTTTTATCCCAGGCTCTCAAGGCTGGTTCAATATACATAAACCTATAAATATAATTCAGCACATAAACAAATTAAAAAACAAAGACCATATGTTTCTCTCAATTGATGAAGAAAAAGCTTTTGATAATATCCAGCATCCCTTCATGATCAGAACACTTAAGAAAATTGGTATAGAAGGGACATTTCTTAAACTGATAGAGGCCATCTACAGCAAACCCATAGCCAATATCATATTGAATGAAGTTAAATTGAAATCATTTCCACTCAGATCAAAAACAGGCAAGGTTGCCCACTGTCTCCACTGCTCTTTTACATTGTAATGGAAGTCTTAGCCATCGCAATTAGGGAAGAAAAGGCAATCAAAGGTATCCATATAGGGTCAGAAGAGATCAAATTTTCGCGCTTCACAGGTGATATGATTGAATATCTGGAAAACACCAGGGATTCTACTACAAAACTCTTAGAAGTGATCAAGGAATACAGCAGCATCTCAGGTTATAAAATTAATACTCATAAATCTGTAGTCTTTATATATACCAACAATAGCCAAACTGAAAAAACAGTCAAGGACTCTATTCCTTTCACATTAGTGCCAAAGAAGATGAAGTATTTGGGAGTTTACCTAACTAAGGACGTGAAAGATCTCTATAAAGAGAACTATGAAACTCTAAGAAAAGAAATAGCTGAAGATGTTAACCAATACCATGCTCATGGCTGGGAAGAATCAATATTGTTAAAATGCCCATACTACCCAAAGCAAGGCACAATTTTAATGCAACTCCTATTAAAGCTCCACTGTCTTACTTTAAAGATCTCAAAAAAATAATACTTAGTTTTATATGAAATCAGAAAAAACCTCAAATAGCCAAGACATCACTCAGAAATAAAAAAAAGCAGGAGGAATTATGCTATCAGACCTCAGACTACACTATAAATTAATAGTGATCAAAACAGCATGGTACTGGCACAAAAACAGAAAGGTAGATGTATGGAACAGAATAGAGAACCAAGAGATGAACCCAGCTACTTACCACTATTTGACCTTTGACAAGCCAATTAAAAACATTTATTGGGGAAAAGATTCCCTATTTAACAAATGGTGCTGTGTGAACTGGCTGGTGACCTGTAGAAGACTGAAACTGGACCCACACCTCTCACCATTAACTAAGACAGACTCTCACTGGATTAAAGATTTAAACTTAAGACATGAAACTATAAAAATACAAGAAGAAAGTGCAGGGAAAACACTTGAAGAAATCAGCCTGGGTGAATATTTTATGAGAAGGACCCCCTGGGCAATTGAAGTAACATCAAAAATACAATACTGGGACCTGAACAAACTAAAAAGCTTCTGCACAGCCAAGAACACAGTAACTAAAGCAAGCAGACAGTCCTCAGAATGGGAGAAGATATTTACAGGTTATATCTCCGACAAAGGCTTAATTGCCAGAATCCACAGAGAACTCAAACATATTAGCAAGAAAAGAACAAGTAATCCCATCTCAGGGTGGGCAAGGGTCTTGAAGAGAAACTTCTCTGAAGAAGACAGGCACATGACCTACAGACACATGAAAAAATGCTCATCATCCTTAATCATCAGAGAAATGCAAATCAAAACTACTTTGAGATATCATCTAACTCCAGTAAGATGAGCCCACATCACAAAATCCCAAAACCAGAGATGTTGGTGTGGATCTGGAGAAAAGGGAACACTTCTACATTGCTGGTGGGAATGCAAACTAATACGTTCCTTTTGGAACGATGTTTGGAGAACACTTAGAGATCTAAAAATAGACCTGCCGTTCAATCCTACAATTCCTGTACTAGGCATATATCCAGAAGAACAAAAATCACACTATAACAAAGGTATGTGTACCAGAATGTTTATTGTAGCCCAATTCATAATTGCTAAGTCATGAAAGAAGCCCAAGTGCCCATCGACCTATGAATGGATCAATACATTGTGGTATATGTACACCATGCAGCCTTAAAGAAAGATGGAGACTTTACCTCTTATATGTTTACATGGATGGAGCTGGAACATATTCTTAGCAAAGTATCTCAAGAATGGAAGAAAAAGTATCCAATGTATTTGGTCTTACTGTGAAACCAATTTATAGCTTTCATAAAGCTATAACCCAATAATAGCCCAAGAAGAAGGGGAAAGGGGAGAGGAAGGGGAAAGGAGAGGGAAGGATGGGTGGAGGGAGAGTAATTGGTGGGACCACACCTACGGTGCATCTTACAAGGGTACATGTGAAATTTACAAGGTGTACAATATAAATGTCTTAACACGATAACTAAGAAATTGCCATGAAGGCTATGTCAACCAGTTTGATGAAAACATTTAAAATTTTATATAAAACCAGCACATTGTAACCCATGATTGCATTAACATACACAGCTATGATTTAATAAAATATATATACATAAATATATGTGTGTATATATGTATGTATATATTATTTAGGAAAATATCATCTGGGAAAACTAAAAGAAAGAGCTCCACAGAGTTAGAGAGACACACAAAATTAAAAATTGACTTAGTGTGGTTTCCTCTGAGTAGAGAGGAAAGGAAAAGGAATGTAACAGGGACGGCAAAGATAACAGTTTTTTTCCCCTTTTTTTGGTAGTGATAGTGGTGGTTATGGTTATAGGATGGGATACTTTAGACGTTCATTGTATTGTGAGATTTTATATTTTATGCATATTTTACACATTTCACATGTATTTTGGGGGAATCTCCTCAAGATTTAATTTTTGAAGAATGCTGTTCAAGAGTTGCTTCTCAAGAAGCTGTGGGACAGATGGAAGAAATGAGATGGACCCTTACCCAGACTGGATATTCTGGCTGAAATACAACAGGAGAGCCAAAAGAATCAGGTTGAGAACCTTAGTCCTAGAAAACCAGAAAGCTCAGAAGTAGTCTGGGCAACCAGTTACTGGATGAGGTTTATAGGGAAAGGATGAAACTAGATCCTAACCTGGGCCAAAACTTGGAATGAACCAGCACTCGAGCTGAATCATTTGAGTGATTGCTCTGGGTTCCTTCCTCCCAAGACAAAGTATGGATCCAGTCACTGGTGTGTCGGGTTGAAGATTAAGGGAGATTACAAGAAGCCAGCCTTAAGCAAGAAGGCTATAAACATGGAAGGCTAAGCAAGTCTTTACACCATCTTCAAGGGAAAAAAAGGGGGTTCCCATTTTACTGGTAGAGGCCCCCAAAGAAGGTGAAGTGACTCATCAAAGTTGCTTAATCATTAATTCAGAACTAGAAATAGAATCCATCAATCGTAATTCCTTTTCTGAAGCTCCCTCATTCATAAATTACTCAGCAGCTCCACACAGGCTGCAAAGGGGACAGGCCAGGATTCGCAGTCTGAGGGGTTGCAGAGAATGCTCTGCTTCTTCCTTTTCACAGTCCCCATCTTTTTCAGGTTCTGAAAACAGCAGCTGTGTGAGACAGTAGTCAATGGAAAAAAGAAAGGAATTCATTTGTAAAGCAGAGGACAGAAATAGTTTGCCTAGCATTTATATTATGCTCTCGGGGGCTCAGGGTCAGAGTTTAGTCTGAGTTTTCTTTAGTAACCTAGACTTACTTTCTTTTTCTACATCAAAATGGTTTTAAGCACCTATTCATATAACAAGGGTATGAGGATCTATCTAATGCCAACCGGTCGGATCACTACTGAAATAGAAATAGTACCACTTAAACAAATCCACCACATGGAATTAAGGTCACTAAAAGATGTTTCGCTGGCAAAACCCAAGAGGCTATGAGAATGAAATATGCCTAAAACTCAGAGTAAAAAGTAAGCTATGAACTATTTCCCTATGTAAATGCCACCACTGCAACTGACTTTCAATCTACCTTTATAATTACCTTGCTCAAAAGACTATTCCTCTGCTTCTGAAGGAAAGAAGATTTTTTTTATTTTTACATATACATGTGTTTATTAGGTTTCCACTTTTTGCCTTCACAAAACTAAAAAGACTTAAAATTTAACAACAATAACAAATGTTTAAGGTAAGGACTAGAAACAAAAACCTCGCAAAGAATGAATGAAGATGAATACATTCAGAAAAGAAATCAGACGATTGCTGCAAGAAAGTATTAAGCAATAATAGTAATAGTAATGCAAAGAAAGTAACATTCACATTGTCAAATACGAGTATGTCTATTATAGAATGCTTTGACTCTGAGGTTCAGTATGGAGTCATTAATTAACTTCTTATTATTTCTTTCCAAAGTCTCAAAAGATAGATAACTAATATTTATAAATAAAAATAAAAGATAATTCCAAAAAACAGATCATGCCAAATCTTATAGACAATAGAAAAAGAAGAAATACTTCAATATCATTCTATTTAATCTGGATACACCTGATATTAAAATTGGAAAAAATATATGAGGAAAGAAGATTTTTTTAAATAAATAAAACACACTTACACAGCCCAGATCTACCACTAATTTGCTGTGTGTCACTACACAAGTCTCTTGACCTCTGAGCTTTGGTTTCCTAAGTGGTCAAATGGATTCAGAGATACCTGTCATTACTGGCTCCCTATGGAGAAAGAGTTATGAAAGTTCCTGGCTGAGTGAAAACATTCATTCAAACTGTGAATCTCAAGTGCAGCTGAAAATGGATTCCATGGAACTTTCTTATGATAAACCCCAGGAATATATGGAAGAAATGTTGGTAGAAGGAAAGAGGTCCAGCCATTTTTATTCATGATTGATTGATCAAATTACCTGTGAAGGTGGACTGCTGAATTTGTTTTAATCTGAGAGGGGCTATTAGTTTTGTTGCCACATAATACATTACCCAAACCTTTGCAGCTTAAAACAACCCATTTTACTATCTCACAGTTCTATAGGTCAGAAATCCAGTAAAGCTTGTCTGGGTTCTCTATTTAGGATTTCACGAAACTAAAGTCAAGGTGTTCCCCAGTCTCAGCATTTACCTGAAGGTTCTGGAAAATTCAAGCTCATTCAGGCTGTTGACAGAATCCAGGTCTTGTGGATGTGGGTGTGAGGTCCTGGTTTCCTGGCTGGTCATTAGCTAGGAGCTTCTCTCTGCACCTAAAGAGCACCTACATCCTCTTACCTGTGACTCCCTCCACCTTCAAAACCAGCAATGGTGTCTTGAATCTCCCTCTTTAAATCTCTGACTTCTGCTTCTACCATGAGTCAAGAAAACTCTGCTGTGAAGGACTCATGTAATTATATCAGATGCATCCAAAGCATCACAAGGCCAGCTGTGCCTGGTAACATAGCACAATCACGAGAGTGATATCTTACCATATTCCTTGCTTACATAAATCAGTGTGCAACATTTTTGTGGTAGCCATTATAGAAATTCTGCCTAACATAAAGGAACTAGAGGATAAAAACTAATGACACAGGTTTTGGGGAAGACTAACTTGGTTTCAAGTTCTAGCTCTCTAATTTCACTGAATCTCTCTGTATACTTAAGCTGCCCAACTTCTTTAAGCCTCACTTTCTTTTGATTACAAACTACTTGGGAACAGGGGGTACCAAGTACCCCTTCATACATGCTTTGCCCAGTCTCTAGAAAATGCCAATGTTTGATAATGTTTGAAATAATGAATAAGTTATCAAATAATAGTTAACACTGAAAGTTATCCCCAAAACATATCATAAAGCTCTATTAGAACTAGGCAAGATGGCTCACACCTGTACTCCTAACACTTTGGGAGGCCAAGGCAGGGAGGATTTCTTAGGGAGGACAAACCCTAACCCTTTGTCCTTTGTCTCTCATGCTTGATGGTTTCATTATGACCATTTTTTTACTGTAAATCACCTAAAAGCTTGTTAGAAAGTAGGTAAAGATACATGTATGTGCATACACCAAAACATAACAAAATGGGGGAAAAAATATTTTTCAAAATTGTAGATGTCCTAAGGAAAAGCAGATTTTTCTTGGGCATAAAAGAGCAGAAAGGGGCTATTCTTCTCAGTTAAGATTCACTGGAGTGAGGAACAAAACCATTTCTCAGAGATTCACTTAACGAATAGGTCATGAGTGGAGAGTGCAAATTGGGGCAAAGCTGGACTGTAAGAACCATCTGCAAGGCAAGATGGTGGAGGTATCAGCTTTTAATGACCTTTCTCCATCCCACTCTTTGCCTCCTCTCCCTGAAAACTTCATTTAAGATCCTAATCTTCCAGAATGCTACCATGTTAAATGGGTTCTTTGGGTGCAGATGATAAAGGCCAGTTGGGGAAAGAAGATTGTACAGACCTTAGGTGCATAGATAAAAATGACATTAAGGAAAAAAGAGACCTTAAGCTGTTACAAACTCATGAATATTTTTATCACAATTGCTGAGACACAAGAAGATCCCAAATGAAGTGCCAATTGAATAATAAATTAATAAATATTAGATAAGTTTTAGTTCCTGCCTTTAAGTCCCCAAAACCACTTGACAAGTTTATTGCTAAAGATACCCAACCATTTAATGAAGGATTAGGTGCTATCTCTCTAAATTAATTTTTAAAATCTAAGATTTAAAAAACATAAACATACCCTTTTATAAGATTTTAAAAAATAAAATATTTTATAGATTTAAAATCTGTAACATATGCCACCATCAAGGTAGATAGAGATATGATTTTATTTGTTTGAGACTTAGAGTGCCAAAAAGGCAGCTTGCACATTTTAAAGTGATAAGAAAGCGTGTCAGCCTCGAAAAACTTTCTACATCAAGTAGAGAATATTCATTCCTTTGTCATATTTATGTTTGGGCCGAACCAATAAACTTTTTAAAATAAATGAAGATCACTGAGATATGCAAAACAATCCAGTTCTAGGTGAGCAAAATAACCATGGCAGTGACCGCCAATTCTCCCTCTCCTGGGCATGAAGAGACATGTGATTGAGTACACACCAAGAAGAAAGCCAACAGAGCTGATGTGTTACCTTTCCTCCAAGGCACTCAAGAGTGTATATGACTTCTCCATTTCTCTTCTCTCCTTGAGTGTGGCTGGAAAAATGAGATAGTGGTGCTATAGGACAGACCAGCCCAGATCCCTTTGTCATTACAGGGGAGCTGAGTCATTGAGGAAGCATGAGACTGGAGTCATAAATAACCTTACTGGATTAAAACACTGAGATTGGAGGGTCTTTTTGTTACTGCAGCATACTTTAGCTATCCTGATTAATACAATATTCCAGTCCAAAAACAAATAATCGTTGATCCAAAGTCAAATGGGATTCGATTGTTTCAAATTACCTACAATACAAATTAGACATTATAGAGGAATTAGCAAAAGCCTACTTCTTTAAGTAAAGATATTTATCATTTAGAGTTAATTAATAATAGAAAAGAAAAGAACCAATAAATAAGGGAAATTTACAAAATGCATAGAGATTGTATTTGTTTGTTTTACTACTTCCTACCTTCTCAGATAGTAGTCACCTGAAGTTTAATAAAGAAAAAGAAAAAAAAAAACAAAAAACCTATTTCAAGCCTACTCTGAAACACATTTCTTAACAAGTGTCCTGAACCTTATTATAGCCCAGCTTATTTTATCACTTAAGGTTAGTACTAACTTATGTTCCAGCACAAACAGGTGTTTTCAAAGCCTCAGTCCTAACATCTTAGAGGGTAGCATAGAATGCCATCTCTTTCTGAGTCTTAGAATGATTCTTAGAGGCTTCCTTTCAAGCATGACACAATGTTGGCATTCTATTATGTTTAGTGAGTGAGTTGAGAATAAATGCACACTTTTTTTTCAAAGCCTTGAAAGTTTAATCCATTCTATACAGATAAATCTCAGTAAGCATTTGGGGAAAGGTAAATTTAGTGAGAGGTTCATGTGTGGCATATTATTTCTGTCAAATAAAAGATACTAGTCGCCAATGGGGTCATAAAAGCAACTGCCTGGCCAAGATTTGTGGCTGATCTCTGCATTCATCACTCTCATGAGTAACTCCTGGTTTCCAAACCATTGTTTTTCCCAAATACATTTTTCAGACATATTCATTAGAATAAGAAATCAATTTTGTTAAATCTCTGCTGTCCTGTCTTAAACACGTCAGACACACTATTGTAGTGCTGAAGGCTTCATGTGAAAATCATTAATACTGTTGCCTAACTAATATATCTTCAGGAAACACAAAGAACATTAACTGTATATCTTTACTTATCTGAGCCCTTTGAAGAGAGTAGATAAACTAATTCAAGGAAAGGCAAACACCATTTTTGCTAATGTATTTGCATCATTAATGCCAGCATGACACAGTTTCTCCCACGATATCCCAAAGTATAAGTTAGCCTACTATATAATTTTCAAAAATCATTCTACAACAACTTTTAGGTGTCAAAATTCCCTTTGAAGTTTTATCCATATTGAGCTAGAATTTTTTTTTTCTCTGCAAACCATAGCTATCGCCTACTCATCTCACCAGCAGAACACTGATGCATCACTTTGTATAGCAAATATATTAGTATCTGTGGAGCAGAATGCACTTTCTATATTAGCTAAAGAAAGACAAGTTTCTTAATTCAAGTTTTTTTAACTCGATTTTCTTTGTAGTTACTGTTTAGCTTTCTTTAGGCCTTATTCTTTCAAGTATGATTAGATGCTTGACAAGACTAAAGATACTACAATGTGCAGAGATCTCAAAATTGGAATTTGGGTATGTTAGAGAAAACTTCCCTGATTCCCTTCTAGATTTCAGAATAGGAACTCACCTTCCCCAGCTCATACCTCCCTTCCCCACATATGGTTCCATTATTTGCTGCTGTATTTTGAGTTTTTTCACACCAAAAGCAATATTTTATTCATATGAAATCCCTATATGTTCAAGCCAGTAAGGGCTACACAGTAGATACTAAAAAAAAAAAAAAAGATTTGTTTGGGAAACCATTTGAATTGTCTGCTCCTAATAGAAAGTAGAACTGGAGACCATGCTTCTAAGTGCTGCAAGAATGAAAAAAACAAATGCCAGATGTTTTCAGCTATTAAATTGGAACTAACTGATCAGCACTCATATGCACAGATGGAAGCAAAACTCAACTGAAATCCAGCAGGTGGGATAGGAGAGGAGGAGATGGGTGAAGTCACACCTAACAGGTCCACTGTACACCATCTGCGTGATCGTCACATTTACAACTTTGACTCACGCAGTACGAAAGCAATCCATGTAACCAAAACGTTTATACCCCAGTAATGTTCTGAATTTTTCGTTAAATGCTGCATACCACAAAATAAACAGAAAAAAAGACAGAATGAGTAAAATTGTGATGGATGTGTTACTTAGTTCAATGTAAGCCTGTCGCATTGTATATTGAAGCAGTACCCTGAACCCCATAAATGCATCAAAGTACAAAGTTATGATTTAATAAAAAATAATAATAAAAAGAGAGAGAGAGAAATATTAGAAATAAATAAGGTGAAAATTTTCTCAGAAAATGCAGACTAATGTACATACACAAAATATTCTGTAATGCACAGTATTTGGAAAAATTGAACCTGGAAAACGTAGCTGACTCTTTTCGGTGTTATCATTTTTTAACTTAATCACTTCTTTTTTTTTTTAATCTCAGAATATTATGGTGGTAGGCACATATGTTTTGGTTACATGAATTGCTTTTGTACAGGTTGAGTCAAATTTATAAGTGTGCCCATCACCTGGACAGTGTACATCAGGGGTCCTCAAACTTTTTAAACAGGGGGCCAGTACACTGTCCCTCAGACCATTGGCGGGCCAGACTATAGTTTAAAAAAAAAAAACTATGAAAAAATTCCTATGCACACTGCACATATGTTATTTTGAAGTAAAAAAACAAAATGGGAACAAATACAATATTTAAAATGAAGAACAAATAAAGTTAAATCAACAAACTTATCAGTATTTCAATGGGAACTATGGGCCTGCTTTTGGCTAATGAGATGGTCAATGTCCGGTTCCATATTTGT
>CAUYRH010061228.1:0-26799 GCA_963574655.1 Perodicticus potto | reverse complement strand
CCTTCCTCAGGGTGTCCAGAAGCCTCATGCTGTCTCCCTGTGTCCCCAAGGGGAAGTTCCTGGGTAGATCCCGCCTGCCAGAGATGCCTGAAGTCCTCTCTCCCCAGTCTCACCGTGCCCAGCCGCAAGGAAGCTGTTACTTGGCTGCCATCTTGCTCCGCCCCCCTGTTAACCTTTTTTGATATGTTCTTTTAAGCCCCTTTATTTTCATTTATATATACACTGATATTTTGCTCTTCTTCTCACTCAGTTGCTCTTCATCTTTTTTGCTACAAAATAGACAGTGATGGGTTAATCAATTCTGACATTCACACTCTCAACTCCCACCCACAGAGTCCCCAGGGAATTGAATGAAAGAGAAATATTCTGAAATGAGAATATAACAATATGCTGATAACAGGCAGCCTTTTTCAAGCTCAGTTAAACCAGATGCAAAAAGAATTTGTTATTAAGCATGATGGGTGTGGCTTGTCTCTTTTGTGTACAGTGGGGAAACTGCAGGTGGGTCTGACTACTTGATTCTTCTACATTTGAGGCACATGTGTTCACAGGGAAATGGGGCACACACTAACTGTGTGCATGCTTGAATGAATAAATTCTTCCTTCATTAACAGCTGAGGACAGGAATACCCAAAACAGTATCCTCTTTCTTCATTTCAGACACATGATTAGGTGATATATTTACTCTTCAATGTATAATTTTTAGGAGAACTTAATATTACCTCAGCTGTTCTACTTTCATTACTTGTCTCCAAGCTTGGTTATTTATAACCTATCCATGTATGAATTTAGATCCTCCTGAAAGCTTAGTTCTTTGAAAATGATCAAAAATAAAAACACATTTAATATAATTTCCACATTCTATATTTAAAAAAATCCAGGTCAGATAAAATTGAAGCACATGTCTTCATATTTTTTTTATTTAAGGAAAAAAATTAGGGTTCAATGGAGTTTATTAAAGCTGAGACCTTGAAGAATATAGGGAGAAACATTTTGTTTTGTAGGTAGCATAGCTGAAGTCCGTAAGGACTCCACAGTGCTGGAACTAGACTTCCAAGGTGTTTTTCTCTGTCACTACAGCGAATCACAGAATTAATACAAAATTCTTGATGGTAACGAACTCTTAAAATCAAAGCAAGATTTGTACAATGAAATATTATCCACTCATAAAAAGAAATGAAGTACTGATACATGTCACCACATGGACAAACCTTAAAAACATTATGTTAAATGAAAGAATCTAAACACAAAAGACTACATATGATTCTATTTATGTGAAATGTTCACAATAGGCAAATCCCATAGCGATAGAAAGTAGATTGGTGGTTGAGAAGGCTGGAGGAGGGGAATGAAGAGTGACTGTTAATGTGTATGGAGTTTCATTTCAGGGTGATAAAAATATTCTGGAATTAAATAGTGCTGATGGTTGCAAAACTCTGTGAATATTCTAAAAACTGCTGAATTTATACTTTAAAAGGGTGTATTTTATGACATGTGGAATATTTCAACAGAGTTGTTATATTAAAAAAATCAAAGCAAGAAATCAAAAGAATTTTGTTTAATGAATCAAACTTTTAATGAGATAGAACATTTCCACAATCTTTTGAAAGATAGACATAGGCAGTAACCTTACAGGTGGCTTTTGGTAACGGAAATAAATCTAATAGAAATAAAATGAAAGATCTCAACAACAAAATCAAGAATGTGTCCTTAATGCACATAAAGTCCAAGAGAGATAAAAATCTTCTGACGCTAAAAGGTTAGGGAGAAAGAGTTGGCCCTGCTTAATTATAAATTGAATTATAGAGACCTCAGCAAATATTAGGAATAGGGATCTTCAAGAAAGCAAATTCACCTTTATTTGTGATAATTGCTATTAAATATAGTAGACACCTGCTGGCATTGTCCATAGCACTCCTGATGTAACTCATGGCAATCTGAGGAAGTCTTTCATTATAAATATGAGCAAGTAAACACCTTATGTAAATAAGCAGGCCTGTTATTATAGCTAGGTAGTCTTCATCATGCATCATGCTTATAAATATATAAACTAGATTGGGTACAATTTTCAAAGTCTTTTTTTTTTTTTTGAGACAGAGCCTCAAGCTGTCACCCTGGATAGAGGTGCTGTGGCATCACAGCTCACAGCAACCTCCAATTCCTGGGCTCAAGCGAGTCTCCTGCCTCTGCCTCCCAAGTAGCTGGGACTATAGGCAGCCGCCACAATGCCCGGCCATTTTTTGGTTGCAGCCACCATTGTTGTTTGGCGGGCCCAGGCTGGATTCAAACCCACGGGCTCAGGTGTACGTGGTTGGCGCCTTAGCCCATTGAGCCACAGGCACCGAGCCTCAAAGTCTTTTTTTATTTAAAGAAAATCGAGGAATATTACATGTAATAAGTTTGACAGGCATTGTAGTGTCTGACCCTGTGTCAATTTCCCCCTTCTTCCTTATCTCTGTTACCCTGATTATGTTTGGAGGGGTGTTGTGGGCTGAGTTATATCCCTCTAACATTCAAATGTTGAAGTCCCAACCTCAGTAGCTCAGATTGTGACTCTATTTGGAGATAGGGTCTTAAAGAGGTAATTATGGTTAAATGAGGTCCCTAGGGTGGGCTCTAATCCAATATGATTGGTGTTCTTTTAAGAAGAGGAGATTAGGACACAGATATGCCCAGATGAAAGACACAGGGAGAAAACTGTGCTCTATGGCCAAGTGGAGAAACCTCAGAAGAAACCAACCCTGCCTACACTTTGACCTCACACTTCCAGCCTCTACAACTATGAGAAAACAGATTTCCATTGTTGAAACCACCCTCCTTTATTGGGGAAGCCTTAGCAAACTAATGTAAGGGGTGAATAAAATCTCCCTCCACCTCGCAGTTTCCATGCAACTAGAGGTGGCCATGCTCAACACTGGCCAAGGAGATATAAAAGTGGAGGTTCCTCAGTGGACCCATTACCGAAATGCTCTGAAAGAAGCCAGATTTAACTCCCATATGTTTTTTGCTCCTTGCCCTTCCCATTCCTCATGCCTGGAGTAGGAACATGATGCTGGGAATAGAAAGCCAACCTGAGACCATGGAGCAACAGCCCAGGATAGCCAACCAGGAAGATCAAAGACCTGGGACCTGTTGACATCAAAGATCCACTCTACTAACCTGGAACTGTCTAACTCCAGAATTCTTTTATGTGAGAAAAACAGAATGCTTAATTTGTATAGACCATGTTTTTTTTTTTCTTTAGATCTCTGTAACTGAATAGATTGCAATTGCTAAAAAAAACTCCTAGATATTTAGTAATTTTTTTTACCTCCTGAAAAAGAGAAATGTGCTACATTGAGTAGAGTTGAAAATCTAATCAGAAGCTGCATGGAACAGAAAATTTCTTTACTTCCAACCATCTGCTTGGCTAGACAGTTACCATTTTCTCATTTGTGAACAAATTTCAAGTTAGTTGAATAGCTATGTTATATAAATATAGACTTTTTAAAAAAAAGTGTAGGCGATGATATCTACAAATACACTATTTCAATGTTATTCAAGAATATTTGGGGTTGAGTGCAGTGGATCATCTCTACAATCCCAGTGCTTAGGGAGGCCAAAGTGGAAGGATTCCTTAAGGCCAGGAGTTTGAGACCAGCCTGAGCAGCATATTGAGCCCTCATCTCTACAAAAAAAAAAAAAAAAATTAGCTGAGCATGGTGGCACGCACGTATAGTCCTAGCTACTCAGGAGGCTGAGGCAGGAGGATACCTTGAGCCCAGGCATTGGAGGTTACAGTGAGCTATGATTCTGCCACTACACTCCAACCTAGGCAGACAGAGTGAGATTCAGTCTCGAAAAAAATGAAAGAAAAAAATGTCAAAAGAACCATAATTTGATAGCCAGTGCATTTATTATGGATGAAAAGATGTTCTTCACTGTGAATCATTGGAGTAGGTTTTCAGAGTACAATCATGGGATTATCATATGTATTAGGCTAGCCTGGTGCCTTCACCCTGGTAACCCACTGGCTGGTGATTAGAAACAAGATAGGGGATACATAAGATCTTTCAAAATATAAATCACATATATATATATGTATATGTGCATATATATATATATATATGTTTTTTATTGTTGGGGAATCATTAAGTGTATAGAAAGCCAGATTATTCTGCTTGCATTTGCTGGGTAAAATCCCTCTAATAATAGTGTCTTGCCCCCAAGAATTTTACTTTTTTTTTTTGATAGCAAGAATTCTCAATAAAGGAAGCAATGTGTGCAATCTCCTTATCTCATTGTAGACTGGCACTTTAGAAGTAAGACAGGCAACTTGATTAGGAATAATCAGCTACTCATTATGGGAGATATGCCCACATCAAATGTCAGAGCTGCTGTCTGCAGCTCACCAGCCTGTGAGTCCAATGAAAATCATATTTATATTTGATCCAGACTAAGATGAGTTTGAGTTTCAACTATTTGCACAAAAACTTTTCTGAGCTTCCCCTAGAAAATTGTCTCATATTTGTTCAGAAAAAATTCATTCAAGTTCTTTCACTCTGATCTGCTAGCTAGCACAGCCTCTTCTGCTGTTTTCAGTGATGAAAGTAAAGTGCCTTGTTATTTAGGATACATTTGGCTGCAAGTAATAGAACACCCACCCAACAGTATCTTTGGCAATAAAGACTCTTAATTTTCTTATGTAAGAGAAAGTCTGTAGGAAATCAATTCTAAGTTTGAAACTGGCTCAACAGCTATCTGTAGCTCAAGCTTTTTGTATTCTGAGGATATCCAGCACTATCAATTGGCTTTAGTGTGGTGGGTGGCCATAAATTCTTTGCCAATCTTTTCATTGAGAAATGTGGTCTTTTTTCTTTTATTCTTAAATCTAGGCTGCTTCTGTGACTTGTTTTGACAAATAGGATGTTGTAGAAGTGACACTGTAACTGCTGGGCCTCAAGAGATCTGTAGCTTCTGATTTTGCACACTTGAAATGCTTTCTCCTGGAGTCTATTGCCATCCTATGAGGAAGACCAGACAGCCATGTACAGAGGATCAAATGGAGGAGAACTGAAGCCTCCAACCATCAGCCATATCTGGGCTTCCAACCAGCAGCCTGCAGCAACTTCAAGTCATCTGAGTGATGTCATTTTGTATCTTCCAGCCTGATACCACACATAATTTATTATGAGAAATAATAAATTGTTGTTGTGTTAAGCCATTATGCAGTTGTTCTGCAGCAGTAGATACCCAAAACACTTGGGAATTGATAATTGCCTATTCTTCTAATGCAAGTAGACCAAACAAAGAATAATTCTGATCTAATTTATTTTGCTGAGTTATGCCTTCACAAAAGTAAGTGGGATGGAAATTAGAAAATATGAAAGCATTGTACATCAGGGCTTTCCTATTTCTAAGATAAGAAATATGTATGTACACATTTGATATAAATCCAGTTCTCCATAACCTTCTTAGGTTTTGTAGTTCCCAAACCTTTTTCCTTGACCACATGAAACCGACTGCATTAGTCCTAGAGAGTCTCCATGTAACTGTGAGGTGGTTAAGATTTTTAGTGGAAAAGCCAAAACCAGAGCCTAAGACTTCTAATTCTTAGCAAAATGAGGTTTCTTAAAGAGCTTTTCTGTGTTTTTATGGATTTTTTTGACACAGAGTCTTACTCTGTCACTCTGGGTAGAGCGCCGTGGTGTCATAGCTCACAGAAACCTCAAACTCCTAGGCTCAAGCAATCCTTTTGCCTTAGCCTTCTGAGTAGCTGGGACTACAGGTGCCTGCCACAATGCCCAGCTAGTTTTTGTATTTTGAGAAATAGACGGGGTAGGTGGGTGGTTTTTGCTTTGCTCAGGGTGGTCTCAAACTCCTCAGCACATGTGATCCACCCTGTTCAGCCTCCCAAAGTGCTAGGATTATAGGCATGAACCTCTGGGCCCAGCCTGAGCTTTTCTGTTTTGGGGTCATGATGGTTATTGCCATAGGAGCCTTCTCAGGAGTAACTCAGGCTACATGTACCCAACCATCTCTTTTCCTCTACCCAGTGTCTATACGCAGTCCTGATGTTGATCTTGCTGTTTCAAAAAGTAACATATTCTGAAGTCAAATGAATAGAATTCAGAAATTTTTCAAGGTCTATATTCCTTCACATTATTGTTCATACCAACGAAAGAAAATGGGGCTATAACCACAACTTACTCTAGCTGGTATAATTGCTCCTATGAACTGGGAGGTTTTGGTACTTTCTGATCTCTGTATTGTCTGAATATTACCTTCCAAATGTACCATTGCTTATAATTTTATTTGTTGAGCACCAATCCTTTTAATTTAAAGAGAAACAAACAAACAAAAAATGTTGATTATCATGAGCATGAGAATCAGTTTTCAACCTTCCCATTTTCTTTTTGAGAAAATTTTACAATATGTATAAAGAAATATGATTCTTGTGTTTCAATAAAAGCAGTTTCTGATTTCTACTGGCTGGGTTTAATCTCATTAGAAAATTTAGAAATTTGGATCTCATGTGTTAGCAAAATTGATTGTTCCTTTAAGCATTTGAAAAACTAGTATGGGTGGGGTGGGGGTGGTGGAATCAGACAAATGGGTTGGAATATATGGATCCTGAAACAGGGCTTGAGAAATCTTTATTCACGCAAGACCAAATGTGTATTTACTGAAAACAACACATGGAGAGGATGGGGAGCTAGAACTTGCTTTGTTAAGCTAAAGCTTGGGAAATATTGTAATTGAAGATCCACCTGGTGTGTTCAGAGCAGATTATAAAAGCCTGTTGAGCAGCCACTAATTTCCCTTCTTTTGAGATTATTCTGTACCTAAGAACATAGCTATGCTGGCTCAATGGTACACATATCCAACCACAATATTGGACTTATCCATGAAGCTTCCTTTCACTCATTCTCTCTCCCTCCCTTTCTCTTTCTCTCAAACACACACACACAAACACACACGTACACACACGCATGTGCGTGTGCGTGCATGCAAACACACACTTTGAATGGATATTTTGCTAGGTTAAACAATGGCCTTTAATATATTTATATTCTAATTCCCCAAAACTGTGAATGTTACTTTTATGGCAAAAGGGACTTTGTAGATGTGATTAGGTTAGAGTTCTTGAGACAGGGAGATGATCTTGTATTATCTGGGTAATCACCAGTGTCCTTAAATTAGGAAGGTATAGGAAGATTGGACACAGACTAAAGAAGAGTAGGCAATGTGCCCCAGAGAGGCAAAGATTGAAAGGATGTAGCCACAAGCCAAGGAATGCCAGCAGCCACCAGAAACTGAAAAGTTGAAGGATGGATTTTCCCCTAAGGCCTCCACAAGACGTGTGGCCCCACTGATACCTTGATTTCGGCCCAGTGAAACTCATTTTGGACTTTTTGGCCTCTAGAACTATGAAAGAATTAATTTCTGATGTTTTAAACCCCAAAGTTTGTGATAATTTATTATAGCAGCTGTAGGAACTGAATAGATATATGGTAGAATGACATCCTAGATATCAGAATTTAAGGGAAAAATTACATATAGATACATTGACCCTTCATGATAACTTAAGAATATACCACATTGGAGGACAATTATGTCAGGTTTCCCCCCAGTGCTGGAATAGGGTGTTTCCTCAGCCCAGATGCCAGATTAAGTATTTGGCTTCTGTTCAGAGTCCATTTTGCAGAAAAAAGTACTTATATTTATTTATTTTTTAAAAATACTTATCTTTGGGCTCGGTGCCTGTGGCTCAACGGGCTAAGGCACCAGCTACGTACACCTGAGCTGGCGGGTTTGAATCTAGCCTAGGCCCACCATACAACGTCGGCTGCAACCAAAAAATGGCCGGATGTTGTGGCGGGCACCTGTAGTCCCAGCTACTTGGGACTCAGAGGCAGGAGACTCGCTTGAGCCCAGGAAATGGAGTTTGCTGTGAGCTGTGATGCCACAGCACTCTATCCAGGGTGACAGCTTGAGGTTCTGTCTCAAAAAAAAAAAAATAATAATACTTATCTTTGAACATTAGACTTCCCCACTCCCTCGGGAACCATGTCCCACTCATCATTACTCAAGGCATGTGTTCATTTAGTGGAACAATAAGCACAATTTTCTAATGTGATTCAGATTTTCCTTTTATTTTATCTCTCAAATCAGTAAGGTTGCATTTACTTAAGCTACATAATAATAACTAACCCATATATAGACTAACTGCATGCCAGATACTTTTCTACTTGCGATATTAACACATTTAATGCCTTATAGGCTGAAAGGCAGAGAAGTCTAACACCGCAGAGTAGAGAGCCGGGGTTTGGATCTAGGCCTACTGACACCACAATCTTTGCTCTTAACTACTTTGCTACGCCCTCTTAGTAAGTTAGCTAAAGAGATGATCCTATTTCACTGTGTAAAAAAATCTTAGCAATATTTATCTTTGGATGCTGGGATTACTAGTGATTATTTTATGTTTTGGAACATTTTATTTTCTATTTATTTCGTTTTATTCTATTGATTTAGTTTATTCACTTCGTGAATAGCATAAATTTCTTTTATAGTTGGAAAACTAACAAAGTTAATATATTTTCATTTTTGAAAAAAGTAGGATTAAAAATTGTATCTATGTTAGGCACATCTATGTATCCATCTACGTGTGTATCTATCTGATGTATATGCTTATAGACAGCTAAAACAGACTGCTAAAACTAGTAGGCAATATTTAAAATAGTTTCATTTATCATATTGTTGAGTTTGGTAACATAGAGTAGGAACAGAGTTTCTAGGACATGGACATATTATTGCAAGACATGGATCCAAACAGATATAATTGTTGCTTCCCATGCTTGCCTCATCTGGCATTGGTATAAAAATATAGCTCCTTTGGCTCTGCCCTTTCTTTTTTTTATTTTGAGACAGAGTCTCACTTTGTTCCCCTTGGTAGAGTGCTGTGGCATCATAGCTCACAGCAACCTCAAACTCTTGGGCTCAAGCAGTTCTTTTGCCTCAGCTTCCTGAGTAGCTGGGACTACAGGCGCCCACCACAATGCCCAGCTATTTGTAGAGACAGGGTCTTGCTCTTGCTCAGTCTGATCTTGAACTCCTGAACTCAATCCGCCTGCCTCAGCCTCCCAGAGTGTTGGGATTACAGGTGTGAGCCACTGCACTCAGCTATGGCTCTGGCTTTTGATACCAGTATGGGAACCACTGAAACTTCTTGATAACACTCCTTGTGATATAGTAGTATAAGGTATCAGATGTATAAATAAAAGCTTATGTAAATAAAAAAGACTACTTATATTGGAAAAGTTTATGATATGACATTCAGTGAAAAATTGGGGCACAAAGTGGTAAAACTAATGTAACCTCAATCATAATGAAGATCAACTTATATATTCCCTGGTGGGATCAGGGGTCCAAGTCATCTTCTTCTTCATACTTCTTAGAGTACTACTACTACTGACAATAACACATGCTTTGAAAACTAGAAATCCTCCCTATCTTCTAAAATGTCTACAGTGAGAATGAATATTTCTTTTATATGCATAAAGAAAAAAGGTAAAATAACCTTCCAATGAAAAATGATAGATGCTTGAACTTTCCAACTTTTCAAGTCTTTTGTTCCATAAGTCCTCCCCGGGGGTGGCCTAAAAATAAAGATATGGGTCCTGATTTCAGATGAGATTGGGCATGTTCAGGGTGGTATGGCCATAGGGGTCCTGATTTCAAAATCTGTGAATCCTTATGTGCTTCTCTGAAAAGAGTCTTCTTTTTTGTTATATGTGGGCTTTTCCATACTTTCCAAGTGAAAAGAAGTTCTTAGAAAACTTTTCTCTTCTTTGCTTTAAACTTAAAGATATTCTGCTATTTTCTAAACATCTTTTTTTTCTTATAATTCAGTCTGATGCTATTAAATTAATTCACACTTTATTCCCAGATTCTTTTTCAAGCAACTTTTGTGGACGTCAAGACTAATTCATTCTTTGCGCCCTTTACTTACTTTTACCCCATTTCTTTAAATTGCTTATTTTAATTTGTCTTTTATATAATGTATTTAAAATAATTTCTTTTCCCTTTCTAACCATGGAACATTTTCTCAGGTTCAGTAAAATTGCTGCAATTTTATACAATCTTCGATAACTCTCTTACTAGAAGAGCCATATAGTTAGGCTTCAACCACAGCTTAAAGTGACCATAAAGCTTTGTCTCTAACCAGTTAAATAACCAGACTGTAGCACACTTTAGGGAATTCTTCCCGCCCTCTGAAGGACTGAGTGTTATTGCCACGTGGTTGGCAGCCACTCAATGACTTGCAGAGATTGAAAAAGGGAGTAAATTAGCCTTGGTAGTCCACTTGGTCACAAGGTATGCAGGGGAGATCCAAGAATGATTCTGTAGCTTTAAAATCACCTGCATCATTACTGTACAAACCACTTGTCTCATGAATTGTTTAAAAAGTAGAAACTCCTTTTTCTGGTTTTTTATCCAGATAACCTGGCAGTTTGCAGAGCTATAGGTCCTCTCTTCACACTGCTTTTCTTAGGGCTTTCTTCTCTTTTTGGCTATAACAACAACAACAAAAAATCTGGCTCTCAGGATGCTGATTCCCTTGCAGACATTCGGGTTTATTTTCCCTCTCCCCATGAACCTTGACTTTGCGAAGAAGGATGATACAGTTACCATACTGTTGCTGCCTTTCCCAGATTCCTTGTACTGTTCACTGTACCTCTCCCATCTGCTGGCTTCTCTAGGCATTGGCCACCGACTACCCACAACTGCCCCTTCTAGGAATCGCCCTACATCAATGCTTTTCAGAATGTGCTCCTCAGACCAGCAATAGAGCATCCCCTGGGAACATGTTATAAATGCAAATTCTCAGGCCCCACCCTAGACCTCCTGAGTCAGAAACTTCTGATTGGGGCCCACCTGTCTGTAGTACATTGAAGACTATTCTGGTGATGGGCACGCTTAAAGCCCTGACTTAAGCATTATACAAAGTATCTGCGTATCCATGTAACAAAAACATTTGTACCCTCTAAATATTTTGAAATTAACAAATATATTTCAGGCCAAGAGTGGTGGCTTATTACCTGAATTCTAGCATTCTGGAAGGCTGAGGCAGGAGGGTCTCTTGAGCTCAGGAGTTTGAGAACAGCCTGAGTAAGAGTGAGACCCCTTTCTCTAAAACTTAAAAAATTAGCCAGCACCACAGCAGGTGCCTGTAGTCCCAGCTACTCAGGAGGCTGAGGCAGGAGGATCACTTGAACTCAGGAGTCTAAGGTTTCTGTGAGCTAGGCTGAAGCCATGGCACTCTAGCCTGGGAAACAGAGTGAGACTCTATCTCAAATAAATAAATAAATAAAGAAATAAATTCAGACTACTGGCTTCCAGAACTGTGAAACATTAAAGTTGTCTTATTTCAAATCACTAGTTTATGGTATTTTGTTATTTTATGGTGGCTCTGGGAAATGAATAGAATGATTTCCTCTGAACACATTCCCTCACTGGTCCCCTTGCATATGAATCCCTGCCTCAAGCTTTGCTTTTAGGGAACCTAACCTAAGACAATGGGGATCTTTTCTGTTTCATGTGGGCTTTTCCATCTTTTGGAATTTTCCAAACTCCTCACTGGGACTTCTATCCTCTTATAAAACACCTTGTTTCTTTGAATCTCAAACCATTTAGCTTTAGTCTCTTCTCTCTGAATCTGTTACTGTTGTAACAGATTTTTATCCAACTAGCTGAACCCAGTGGGAAGCTCTGGGGAAATCCCTTGATGGTTTCTCTGCCAAGAAGCCTTTAAATACAAGAAGCCCTGACTCTTCCTGATGGTATTTCAAACTCCTATAGTTTTAAACCACACTTATCACGTGTGGTTAACAGAGAAGTCTCATTTTTGGCTACTAAAATGTCCCATCAGTTCAGTCATACCTTGTTTTATTGCACTTTGCTTTATTGTGTTTATTTTACAAGTTAAAGGTTTGTGGTATTCTGCCCTAGGCAAGTTTGTCGACACTGTTTTTCCAACAGCTTGTGTTCACTTTGTGTTTCTGTCACATTTGGTAATTCTTGCAATTTCGAACTTTTTCAATATTATTATATTGGTTATGGTGATCTCTAATCTGTGACCTTTGATGTTATTGTTACTGTAATTGTTTTGGGACACTATAAACTGCACCCATATACGACAATGAACTGTGTTGATAGATGTATGTTCTGATTGCTTTGCTGACCAACCATTCCCTTGACTCCCCTCTCCTCAAAAGATGGAGAGAAAGGATCAGTGATTTGTCAACCTCAGCACTACAGGCATTTTGGGCTGCGTGATTCTTTGTTGAGAGGGCTGTCTTGTGCATTGTACACTGTTAAGCAGCATCCTTGGATTTTACCCCCTACATATCAGTAGAAAGACCTAAGCCCACTTGTCCCCATATGTAACCACCCAAAAATGTCTCTAGATATTGCAAATATCTCTGGCCATGGGCAATTTCTTACTTGATCTGTGCTGATATTACCTGGCCATCAGCATTCTTTGTGAAGGCTTATTTTATTTTGTTTTTTGAATATAAAAGAAGAAGTTTATTTTATATCACAGAAAGGGAAGAGAATGAGGGGAAGAGATGAGAAAGAGAGAGAAGAGAGCAGAGAGCAGGGAGTGAGAGAAGGGAAGATGGCGGGAGAGAAAAGCGGGAGAGAATGGTGTGGCATCCCAAAGAAATGAAGAATGGCAGCCCGTGAAGGCCTTTTATAATAACTGATGCATATTACTTGTACATATTTATGGGGTATAATATGATGTTTCAATACATGTGTAAATTGTGTAATGATCAAATCAGGGTAATTAGAATATCTATTTATATCTATATCACCTTAAACACTTACCATTTCTTTGTGATAAAAACCTCTCTTCTAGCTATTTTGAAATACACATTACTGTTAACTCTACTCATCTGACTCTGCCATTTGTGTTAGGACTTACTCCTCTCATCTGAGACTTTCAGACCTCTTTCGAGCTCAGTGGTTGCTGGCAGAATTCATTTCCTTGCAGCTTTATGACTGAGGTCCCGTTTTCTTGCTAATTGTCAATTAGGGACTACTCTCAACTTCCAGAGGCTGCCCACAGTTCCTTTCCATGTGACCCCCATAGACAGTTCACAATGTGGCTATTTGCTTTCTTCTAGAGCAGCAAGAGTGCATCCAGACCATTAGATACTCTTTTATAGGCTTACTTGAGTAGGTCAGGCCCACTCATGCTGATCTTCCCTTTGATGAACTCAACTGATTAGGGATTTTAATTACATCTCTAAAAAATCCCTTTTCACCATTTAATGTAATATAATTGTGGGAGTGATATCCCATCCTGTCCATAGGTCTGCACTCAAGGGAAGGTGATTAGACAAGAATATGGGGTCATTTGAAAGGCGTTGTGTTAGAAATCTGCCACTCACAGGCCTCATGAGACTACTGGACTAAGAGCTCCTTATTTGGTTTGAGGTCAGTGACCATGAACCACCTTTATATCTTTCTCCCTTGGAAAGGTGAGAGGAAATGTCATGATACTTTTTTTCCAGAATGGCAATGGCATTGTTTTATTGCAATTTTCTTTTATTTTTTTATTTTTTTTTGAGACAGAGTCTCAAGCTATTGCCCTCGGTAGAGTACAGTGGCATCACAGCTCATAGCAACCTCCAGCTCTTGGGCTTAGGCGATTCTTTTGCCTCAGCCTCCCGAGTAGCTGGAACTAAAGCTATTGCAATTTTATTTAAAGAATTTTTCTCTGAAAAAATATTTCATCTTTTCTCTATAACCTAGAGAAGAACAATAGGCTAAGGGCTCCAGGACTGGTTTTTACCCTCCTCTGCAAGTCCTGAATATAAATGTCTGACACCACCACGCTTTTGAATTTGCAAACATTTATATCCCATTATCTGTAGATTGGGGTCTCAGCTGAAACTCTAAAACAGCTGGAAATACCATTTAATTTTCTGTTAGATTATTATCTTCTGAACTCCTGGTCATGGTACTCATCAAAATCTACACTAGTTGAAATAACTGGGCATTGTGGTAGGTACCTGTAGTCCCCGCTACTCAGGAGGCAAGAGAATCGCTTAAGCCCAAGAGTTTGAGGTTGCTGTGAGCTGTGATGCCACGACACTATATTCAGGGCGACATAGTGAGACTCTGTCTAAAAAAAAAAATTTATATTAGTTGGTTTAAAGTTACCCTCTCCTCTCCAGTTAGGGGATAGTGAAGAAAGTCACACAGGTGGATAGACAATTTCTATCATACTTCACAGCCTCCAACCTCCCATGGACCCTCAGAACTGCCTGAGCACTCTTGCTTGGGTCTCTGGCCTGCTCACTCTCCCACTCCCCATGATGACCATTTTATTCCTCTGCTTCCTCATAGCTCCAATTTCCCCTTCTTACATAGTATTCCTTGAGTATTTAATGCATGCTAAGTTATACAGTGCTGTGCTGGGGCTTCAAAGCCTATGACACCCAGTCCCTTCCTTAAGGATTTCACAGTCTACTGGAAGAAGACTGACACATAAACAGATAATTATAAGATGAAAAGGGAAATGGCAGAGATCTCTGCATAGTCCATTATTAGAACATGTGGGAGTTCCTAACCCAGTGGCAGGGGTTGGGGAGAGAATTAGAGAAGACTTCCCAGAAGGGAGTGTTTTCTGGAGCTGCTTTCACGGTAAATAGTATTGAGTTAGATCATGTATATTATCACTCTATGAGATGAGTTCAGGTTCGTGTGAGTGCATACACCCCGTACCACTCTAAATCCTATGGTAGAGATGGTATAATACTTTCAGAAGCAATCAATGATTTCCAAGTTGTAGATGGCTCTATGGCATTCATGTGAGCGCTTTCTGACTTTTTGCTCTATTTGAGAATCCAATCCAGTCTCTCAACAGAATATACAGGCATGAGAACCCTCTTATGGACCACTTCAGGTATTCTCTCTCTGCACAGACTCTGCCCGATTTCAGGTGCAAGCTGACAGCCCCTCACCCTCCGCCCATGCACACAGCTCTCTCCTGCCGTACTGGGGTTCCTTATTGATCCCACCAAGATACTCAGCTCTGGTCACACCCACCTAAGGCAACCTGGAGGTGTAGAGGAGTCAGTGCCCTAGAAGACTAATAGAGGGTGGGAGCCAGTGAATACATTCTGCCCTTTGTTTCCCCTGTGATGAGATACAGATGATATGACTTCCTGGGAGCAAAGTCCCACAGACAGAGCAATCAATAGCAGTCAGCAGTGGTCAGTTCCCCAATGCTTCCTTGACTTGGTTCTCACTACTTCCCTGCCCTGCTCCCCCTTCCTTTACTCCTGCTCACTGGGATTCACATTCTGATTAAATAGCACCATATAACCTTCTTCCTTAGGTTCTGCTTTCTGAGAAATCCAAACTAAGGCAATAGTACTTTAAATTAAGATCTGGTTAAATGACTGGGCTCCGAGGTCAAAGAAATGAGGCTTCAAACCTAGTGAGTTAGTTACTTAAACTCTTCAAGCTTCAATTTTATGGTCTGTAAAATGTGGAAGAATGCCTATTTCAGGGGGGTGTTGAGAGCATTGAAGTTTACATAGTACCAACTCATCGCACATTCAACTGTTGCTTGTTTATATTATTTTGTATTCTTGTCAAGCTGGAGGCGAGTAAATAGCCCTGAATATTAAGGTGGTGATCTTGGTGGCTTAGTCTAAGCAGCACTTTATCCTTTTTGAGGGCCTCAAGTTATCACATTCAGTCTTTACCAATCCTGTCAAGGTGGTAGATGGACCTTGAACCTTGATTTAGTACGTGCTTTTAGAAACCTCGGTTTGTGGACTGTGGATAGCTTATGAGAAGAAAGGCGAGGTTCAGTATGTGAGTAACTGGCTGCACACTCAGTAGCCTCTATGGGTGCTGCAGCAGGAAAGGGATGGATCCAACTCCCTTTAGTTTGGTTCTGGCCCGTTGTTCTTGTTGGTTTCCACTGTTCACCACTCCTGGGGCTCTGTGTCCCCTCCAAAGCTCTTTCATGGTATCCTCAAGTGGTGCCCAGCAGGCTGGGATGCCAATAGAAAGTAACCCGATGAGGACAGAGTAGCATTGCTCTCAGAGTCCCCCCAAAGGGAGGAATTTCCAGTTACACTTCTCTGCACAAAATTGGATTACTTATTTTTTTTATTTTTTTTGAGACAGAGTCTCAAGCTATCATCCTGGGTAGAGTGCTGTGGTGTCACAAGCTCACAGCAACTTCAAACTCTTGGGCTTAAGCGATTCTTTTGCCTCAGCCTCCCAAGTAGCTGGGAATATAGGCGTCCACCACAATGCCCAGCTATTTTTTGTTGTTGTTGCAGTTGTCATTGTTGTTTGGCAGGCCTGGGCTAGATTTGAACCTGCCAGCTCCGGTGTATTTGACTGGCACCCTAGCTGCTGAGCTACAGGCACCAAGCCACAAAATTGGAGTACTCAAACTAGGAAAAGAAATCATTTTATAAAAGGGATTGTGGAATTCTTTTGGCTTCAATTCTTTTATTTTTTTTTAAAGACAGAGTCTCACTTTGTCACCCTCAATAGAGTGCAATGGTGTCACAGCTCACAGCAACCTCCAGCTCTTGGGCTTAGGCAATTCTCTTGCCTCAGCCTCCCAAGTAGCTGGGACTACAGGCACCTACCACAATGCTCAGCTAGGCTTCAATTCTTAAGTGAAGTTAAATAACAAGAACTCATGGAAGGTATTAAAAGGAAATTCTTGCAGTGTTGATTTGTTGAATTTTGGCATTTTCTTGCTTTTGGAATTACCCCACTGTAAACCTTTAAGTAATTTTCTATTTGTAGAATTCAGTCATAGCTCATATTTGGCTTCTCCAACTGATGCTTTCTTCAGATGAGGCATTCAGTAAAATATAATTAAAGAAAATAAACGTTTGATGGGAATTACTATAGCATGCTTGTAACGAAATGACAGGTTTTAAAAATAGTACATATTAAAACGTAAGTTTCCTAAAGCAGTTTTTCCAAGATAAAACATCTTTTGCAAAATAGTGACTGAAGATACATTGACTGGCTTGAGCGCTTTTTTGTTTTATGTTGAATAATTCTACACATTTTAAGGCCAAATTTTCTTCTCTTAGCTTAATTGTCAGTTAGATGAATGGAAAATGGTATATTACTAATTCCAATTTATTTTGCTTTCATATAGTCAAAATTCATGCAGTGGGGTAAAAAAGGAGGTCAGACTATGATCTGACAACTTTTTCTTTTTTATTATTCACATTTTTGCTATAATTGCTAACATTTAGCAAACAGCTCAACTGAATTACAAATCAAATACATAGTTGAAATTTTTCTCATAAGAGAAAAATACAAAGTCCAGTATAACTACAGAAAATAAAAAGACATATTTAATATGTCTATAGTTAATTTTTAACTATCTATAATTAATCTATAGTTAATTTTTGTATTTGTTGTGAAGAAATACCACATATGATGAAAATCTTTGTAAACAGGTTTAAGTTTATTCTGATTCAGTTATTTTTTTGAATCTGCCCAGTTTTGAACTGCTTTCTCTAGGACCAATCAATTCATATTATTCTCAAAATAAGTTTTCATAAGGCCATTAGGGAATCTGGCAGGTTTTTTGTTTGTTTGTTTTTATATGTAACAAGTGCCATCTTTCTGTTTACAATGCTCCTCATAGTTGTTTGAGGGGCTTGGTGGTCCATGGATCTGCTATTAATACAATAAGCAGAATTGTTCATAGTAAGAACAGATTTTGCAAATCCATTATACCATGTGGTACAGATGTTTGGGAATTTCTTTCCCACGAAAGGGAATTGTTTTAGTAGTGGGTGCTGTCTGTTTGGGCAGCTTCAGTCTTGTTAAGTCCTGAAACCATGGCTGAGTTAGGACTTAGAAGCAGACAGAATAGCAACTACCTCCTCTCTGATGGGAAGTGTGTGTGTGTATTTTGTACGTGCAAAACGAAGACGATTCTATCTATTGGGCTTTTGAAGTGGGTTAAAATTAGGCAATTTTAAAAGGTGCTTTTGCATATTTTAAAGATGAGAATGGTGGAAAATGGGAAGTGATCAATGTGGGAATTAGGTTAGTGGTCTCCAATTTCTGTGAATATTTATTCACTGCCTTGCTTTTCTTTAAAATGGGGATAATAATATTAACCTATTTCATAAGGTTGATGAGAAAAACATCTAATTATTGTTGGTAAAACACTTTGAAAACATTGAGTGCTATCTATGATTGTTATGAAATTATGAAATGTTAAATAATAATTTCCTGATGCTGTTGAAAGAATTAATTAGGGAATGTTTGCTTGGAACCTTGATCTTCTAATGAAAGGTGTTTCTCCTGTTGCTGTCTGTTTTTACTATTAACTTTGTGCTATAATTTATTGGTTAATAAGTGTCACATTTGGCTGGTTTTTAACTGTTTCCAGATGAAATTTTGATAATTTTTCTTTGAGCAGTCATGTGGATCTCATATTGTAAAGCATTTCTTCCAATGCCATCCAACTAAATTGACCTTTGCTTATTTCATGCTGTTATAGCTTCCTAGATGTTCTCACTCAAGCCTCCCTGTCAGGGTTAGTGTAAGGACTAGTCAGTGTAAAAAGCTGGGTTAGTTCCCAGCATGTAGTGAGTACTCAATAAATAATAGTTGCTGTTGTTATAGGATAGTGGATAGGGAAGCATTGATGAACTAGACATTTTTATTTTAGAAGTAGCTTGGATTCACAGCCTTTGCTTCTGCCTTTTTACTGTTCACATGTAAAAGTCACTCTTCTCATTACACCTCTAACCGTATGTTGTTAGATGTATGTCCCTTCTTCCTCCAACCCTTTCCCTCCAGAACCATTGTTTGCCTCCCATTGCGTTGTCTTAACAGCACTGATTTTAATTGTCTCAGGCAAGGATAAAGCATGAGGGAATACATCAGACTGTTTGCTAAATACTGTTGGAAATGGACAAATACCAGTGTTACTGTCATGGTATGATAGAGAGTGATAATCTCTTTTAGGCTATGGACTCAAGCACCAATGCAATTCAATTCAGTTAAACTCAAAATATTTATTGAGTACCTGCTGTTTTCCAAGATCTGCCTTAGGCACTTGGGACATAGCAGAGTCACAAAACAAAAAATCTCTGCTATGTTTTGTTAATAACAGTCCCTTTAGATGGAAAAAATGAATTTTAAAAATTGTAATAATCCTTCTACCCACCAAGAGATGAGGGACGCTCTGCCCTTCTTTGCACTGGTGCTCACTATGCACAACTCACATGATTAAGTGCTTTGGTAAGGAACTTCGAGTTCTTGACAGAATAAATTGAAGCTGTTACAGGCCATTGAGTAAAGCCTCAGTTTGAAAATGTTTGGCTTGCAGATCAATAACCCATAAGAGTGAAAAAGTTAACTATCTGTGATCCATGAGGGCCATGGGGCCTGGGAGGCCTTAATGGACATGTAGGAGATATCTAGGGAAGACTAGGAAGGAGTCTTGGGGTAGCTATGCTTGGCTGTCCAGGCTCCTACAGTGCATCTCATTCAAACAGGGGCCATGAGCCTGTGTCGAACGTGTGTATCATTAATGTCTTAAAAGACATAACTGTTAGTTATTGGTAATACATTTTAATTTTGAAGCAGATATATACAGGTTTGGTCTAAAATGCAAAATTTGTCTCTTTCCAGGAGAATGTGTTATAAGATCTAGCCATTGGTTCAATAAATATTAATCACCTACTATGGTTGAAGCACTATGTCAGAATACATATTTTGTCTATCTATAGATACACATAAACATGGCATATATATGAATATATGTATATACACATAGAACACACACATACTGTTTAAGATGCTCACCTGATCGTCATTTCTGCCTTGTGTGTTATTATCTCAGAATTATTTGACTCTTGTTTGGATTGCAGCTCCCCATCTACTCTCTGAGCTTTTCTGGGTTGGACAACAGAGCAGACATTATCCCTTAGCAGCAATTAGCAGAGAGCTAGTGTTAAGCATCAAACAGGTGCAGATGTTTAGCTGAGCGCAGGGTTACATTTCTCTAAAAGCCGCTGTCCGCGCGACAGTTTTTTTAAGGTAATACACTGACAGGACAGGACTCACAGAGGGAGGTATTAACAGGTGAGAGCGCAGTCGGTGCTTCCTAAACTTCAATGTGCCTACTAATCCCTGGGGATCTTGTTAAAGGGTAGTACTGAATCACTGGGTCCCGGGGCCAGGCCTGAGATTCTGCATATAACAAGTTCCCACGTGATGCCCAGGCTGCTGGCCAAAGGCCCCACTTGGCAGGAGCCAGGTCGGGATCAGACACTCATAAACATAGATAGAGGAGACAGAGCGCACCGCTTCCGTCCCCGCCCCTGGCAGCCCCACAACGCCACCCCAAGTCAGGTCGCCTATGGTGGCGCCTGGCCGGCTCCGGGTGCTGCTTCCAGGACCCCGAGGAGCCGGCCCCTTCGCTTCCCTCACTGCTCCAGTGCGGGGCCGCTGGAGCGGAGTCAGGGCGCAGCCGCCACAAGAGACGGGATGAGACCCGGCCGACCGGTTTTACGTGTCCTGGCCCGGAGGAGGCTGCCGACCCAGCTCCAGACAAACCCAGGCGGCAGGTGCCCTTCCCTCGTCCTCCGTGCACCACTCGTCACTCTCTTCGTTTTTCTACCTGACACTCCCGAAGCCGCAGAAAGCAATTGCTGAGCACAGCAGCTGGTCGAGCACGGTCTCCAGCGACGTGTGTGAAACTGCTCAACCCAAAACACAAACACCAGCCACTGACATGTTTTAAGACACGCTACAGTTGGATGACTGCGGAACCAAAACAGAGCAAACGGGAGGCAAGAAGGGAAAGCAATTGGCCCAGTTCGGCGGTGGCAGCGGCTCGTGTTGCACTCCCTTTGCCAGCTAGCGTCGTGGGCGTTTGTTGCTGTGTTAATTACAGTTCTTCCCGGAGTCGGAGGCGAGAACAGCCCTTGTGGAACTGTTTCAAGTGGAACGTTCCACCAGGAAGAAAACAACTGCCTTCCCCCCAGCTGGGGAGGGATTCCGCCCGGCAGCGCCCGGGCAGCAGCCGGCGGCGAGGTCAGTCTGGGCTGCGCCCGCCCGCGCCGCGGCACCTCCGGGGCTGTGGCCTCGCACCGCCGCGACTCAGCTGGAAGTGGCCGTGCGCAGGGGCCAGCAGAGCCGGCTAAGACGGCGCTTCTCCGGAGGAGGGGGAAGCCAGGCACCGGCGGGAAAACCCACTTTTAAAATTTCCTGGTCGTTTTCTCCTGAGTTCCTGGAAGCTCCCCGAGTGGCAGCGGGGCGCGGGAGACAGCCAGTTTTAATTTTTGGAGGGGCAGGATGAGGATGGGTGCTGGTGGTGCAGAAGGAATCAGGGACAAACGGGAGATAGGGCAGCAGGGTGGAAAGTCCACGGCCATACAGCCACGGTGAGCGATCTCCAGATCCTGTCTCTGCCCTTCCTCAAATATGTGACCTTGGGCAAGTTATTCCACTTGCTCTGTGGTCGTCTACCTCACAAGGTCGTGAAGAGCTAACACATGCATGCGGGATTGACATTGTTACTGGGACCCTTCAAAGTACTTAACGGTAATCCTCACAACAACCTTGTAAAGAAGTACTTTTATTTTGTTTATTTTTTATTACTTATTTACTTACTATTTTTTTTTTCTTTTGAGACAGTCTTATTCAGTCGCACTGGGTAGAGTGCCTAGCCATCATAGCTCACAGCAACTTCAAACTCTGGGGCTCAGGTGATCCTCTTGCCTCAGCCTCCGGAGCAGCTGGGTCTACACGTGCCCACCACCACGCCCAGCTGGTTTTTCTATTTTTAGTAGAAATGGGTCTCACTCTTGCTCAGTCTGATCTCAAACTCCAGAGAGCTCAAGCGATCCACCAGCCTCAGCCTCCCAAAGTGCTTAGGATTTCAGGCGTTATCCACCGCCCTCCTAGGAAGTAGTTTTTTAAATTGCCATTTCACATACAGGAACCTAAGTCCTCCAGATGTTAGTGAATATCCTGAGGCTACACAGCGGATGATGGTAGAGTCCAAGATTGGAAACAGGGAATTCTAGCTCCAAAATCCATGCTGTAAGCACAGAGCTACACTGCCCGTGAAGGATGAGGTGTATGTAAAGTACCTGGAGAATACAGGGGGGCAGCTATTATTGTTTCCATCACTGCAGGCACATGAACATCACACTGATCCTAGAGAAGATGTGATGGACCCACTGTCCTTGTACAAGGGAGGGGGCAGAGCAATGAGTTTCCCGGTGATTATGTGAAATCCATCAAAGGCAGCTGGACAGGAAATGGGAAATGGGAATGTGGATCTCAGCTCTAACCCCACCAATGTGCCGTGCCACCACCTCATAAGGTGTATCCACCACCTAGACATGGTTAATTAGGCAAAGCCACAGGGTCAGGATGGCTCAGCAAAAAAGGGTATGAGTTTGTGAGTTTATTCTAGTTTCCTGTCACCTTCCTTGCTCCATAATACAATGATACTGAACAGTTCGTTTTCCTACCATTTTGAAACATGAATTTATCTGCTGTGCTATTTGAGCCTCTTAAGAGTAAAATTCTTGGATTTAGCTCAAAATCTGCAATCAAAAAACCCCTGGGTACACTTGAAACTGCCATTTGTGTACACTTAAGTGTTGGCACAGACACCTAAGATAATATATGGGAAGTGCTTTGGAATAAAAGCACCAAATAATGATATTTTTAAAAGGATGCATGCATGTTTTAATTGTAGGAATAATCTTCCTAAGAGAATTCTGTCACTAACATGTGACTTTCAGTCAGTTTCATGTCCTTGGTAAGCCCATTTACAGAATAGCGCAGGGACAGGGCAGAAAAGGGTCAGCCCAGGAAGTAGGTACAATTTATGCCAATGAAAAATTGTCACAGACATGGAAAGTAGATATTTGGGTATACAGGGAACAAACTACTGATTTATCACCTACTGATTTATCACCATTGAGTAGGGCAATGCCTACTCATCAGGGTAACTCAGGGCTGGCTGTGAATCTGTGTACCCTGCATTAATTTCCTATTGCTGCTGTAACAGATTACCACAAATTAGATGGTTTAAAATAAACTAATTTATCACCTTACACTTCAGTGCGTTAGAAATCTGACACAAGTGTGTCTTGCTGGGTGATAATCAACGTGTCAGCCAGTAGGATCATGCTCCTTTCTGGAGGCTGTAGAGGCAAATCCGTCTCTTGCCTTTCCAGCTTCTAGAGGCTGCCAGTATTCTTTGGCTTCTTTTTCCATCCTCAAAGCCAGCAACGGCAGGTGAAATTCTTCTTACACTGCATCACTCTTCTTTCTTCTGCTTCCCTCTTCTACTTTTAAGAACCCTCGTGATTACACTGGGCCCTCCCAGATAGTCCCAGATAATATCCCTACTTTAAGGGCTGCTAATTAGGAAACTTAATTCCATCTGCAACCTTAATCCCCTTTGCAATGTAATGTAACATAATCACAGGCTCCCAGGATTAGGATGTGGACATCTTTAGGGGCCATACTCTGTCTGCCACATACCCCAATTGCTTTGGTAGCAGGCATAACCTTAATTAATTCATAAACTTATGCTCAGCACTTACTCTGTGAAAGGTACTATTAGCCGGGACTTCTGGGTCACACAGACCTCTATTTGAGTCCTAGGTCTGCTACTTACTGGTTATATTATTTTGACAGTTACTTAACCTTTGTAATGTACATCTACTCATCTGTAATGGGGATAATAATAGTACCTGCCTTGCTAGATTTTTGTTTGAATTAAATGAGACAATACTGGGAAATGCCTGCCATGTGATAAACACTAATGAAGGTTTTGATTATTATTATTATTATGTGTCATGGGCATCACATGGTATCTGCCCTGTGCAGTCTGGGGAGTAAGGCATACTCACATATGTAGTTATTGGGTAAGATAATACATAGGAATAGATAGTAAAAAATATAAGAAAAATATCATGTTATGTCCTAAATGGGTAAGTATTGTTGAGAGAAGTAGGAAAAGATAATTTCAACTGTCAGGAGAGGTCAGGGATGGAGGAAGCAGTAATGATGCTGAAACTAGAAGATAGATTGAGTTTTGAAAGGAAATTTAGAGGGGGAAATATTGGGCATGTGAGCATATAAATGGTATATTATAAGAAGATTTGCTTATCATCTTGTGGAATGGAGGATCTCAGCTCTAACCCCACCAGTGTGCCATGCCACCACCTGAAGGTGTATCCACGACCTAGACATGGTTAATTAGGCAAAGGGTATTCATTCGATCACTCATTTCTACTTTTCCCTATAATGTTAGGGTAGGACACTTGAAGGGGCGAGGCTCTAGAAGTCCTAAAGTGCTAAGTTATATAGTTAAAAAAATTTCCAGGGGCGGTGCCTATGGCTCAACAGAGTAGTGCACCAAAATTTCCAGGGGCGGTGCCTGTGGCTCAACAGAGTAGTGCACCGGCCCCATATGACGGAGGTGGTGGGTTCAAACCCAGCCCTGGCCAAAAAAAAAAAAAAAAGAAAGAAAAAAATTTCCAGTAATAATGGGGAACCATGGGAGGGGTTTTAGGGCAGAGATAGGTTCGTAATAAAAGCAGTGTTTAGAAAAATTATTGTGAGAGAGCAGTATGTGTAGATAGATTGGTGAAAGGAGAGCCTGGTGGTCTGAGACATGTTGGGAGATATTTTCATAGTCCAGATGATACTGACTGGAGGAGATGAGATAACAGTCAGCTTGATCAAAGGGGACAGATGCAAGAGACACAAAGAAGCAAGAGCAAAGGGCCTTGGTTGTATTTTAGATGTGTGAGGACAGGAAAAGAATTAAAAATTCCTGGAAAGTTGGTGATGGCAATAATGGAAATCAGAAATGAGATCTATTTGTACTTTCCTGTGTTTGTTTAAGATGTTGGCAGGTCATCCAGGTGGCTCCTCTCCAGTAGGCCACTGGAAATGTGGAACTGGAAGGTGAGAGAGAAGAGCTAGTTAGATAATTAGGTGTGGAAGCCAGCAGCAGAGACCCTGGCCCCTCAGCCTTCCATGATCAAACCCATTTTATAGCCTACACTGGTAGATGCTGTGAAGCATGCTTCCTTTCCTCTTTACCACATTTCCCTTTTCACTCCTTGTTATGGACTGAATACATGGTATTGAAATCCTAACCCCCAGCACTTTGAAATTTGGAGATAGGACCTTCAAAGAGATGATTAAAGTTATATGAGGTTATTAGGGTGAACTCTAATCCAATGTGACAGGTGTCCCTATAAGAAGAAGAAATTAGGGCACAGAAACACCCAGAGGAAGGACCATGTAAAGACACGAGGAGAAGACGGCCACTTACAAGCCAAGGAGAGTGACCCTACTTGAACCCAACCTGATTGTTGGACTTCTAGCCTTTAAAATTGTGGGAAAATGAAGTTCTGTTGTTTGGGCCATACCATCTGTGGTACCCTGTTATGTCAACTCTAGCAAGCTAAAGTATATCTCCAGGGACAAGGGCTCTTCTTCCCCCACCCCATCTGAGCTGAGGGTGCTCCATAATGGCAACTACTTCTGCTGCTCATATTTTACCAAGTCTGTTTCCCAGCCCCTGGGTATGGTCTGGGTGGTAGTCAGTAGTTATCAGAAATGTGCTAGTGTGACCTGAAGAATAAGGTTACTTCCTTGATAATAGTGCTCTGTATCTCAGGAGCCTCTCCATGGTGGGGACTCTGGTGTCTAGAGCAGGGCTTATGGGAGAGGGAATTGGTCAAAGACGCCTTTCTGAGCACCTGGCTCACAGCTGTTAGAGGACTGTTCTACCACCTGTTCTTAAGGCTGTCTCTGGCAAAGGATTCCTCCATGTGCCTCTCTCTGAAAGCATGCTCAGAGCAGAAAGAAATGTGTTCCTTCTCACTAGCAAAACAGAAAAGTGAGATTTTAGTGCACTTATAATTTCTCCTTCCCCTCCTCCTTTTTTCCTTCTTCTTCTCCGCCCTCTCCATCTAGTAATGATTCTGGATTTCAGCTGGGCTTTTCCAGGATACAAAATGAAGTGCCATGAGGGCTGCAAACCAAGTCAGAGGTTAAAGTAGACCTCAGAGGAAACCAAGAGAGGGATGGATTTGCACGACCACCTACAAAGAGCTGATTTATGAAAGCATAAAATAGTTAGGGCTTAGAAATCCCCTGTTAGCTCTACTGGGCAGATTCCAAGTCCTGTCTTATAGACTTCTGTGACAATGAAATATTCAGACAAGGACTGGGTCCTTGGGGACTTCTGTGTTCATTAGAGCTGGATTTTATGATGGATTGAGGCAGTTATTATCAGGAAGATGCTGATGAGCTGTTCTCCATCTTCACAGAGGTCAGGATGGGAGCAAATGGGCAGAAGTTGTAGCAAAAAGTCTTGTTATTAATAGAATGAGTCTGCTGATAGGGGCCATTTTGAGGTCTCCCTAGGTTGTTCTCTGGCTCCCCCCTCTGGGAGCCTGAGGCTCTACCCTGCATTTGTTGCTGTTGATCTGTTTGCTTACATTGTGGAATGATTACTTGTTTATGGGCCTGCTCCTACCCATGGACTGGGAACTCCCAAAGGGCACAGCTTATGTCTCATTTAGCTTTGTGTCTCTGTCTCAGCAGCTAGCTGGCACTGGTGAGTCCTCAGTGAAGGTGGAATGGACTAGCTAACTCTTTGCACCTTGAAAACTTTCTAGTGTCCTAGAGACTGTGTCCTAAACTCACACACACTGACACACACACACACACACA
>CAUYRH010061227.1:0-35171 GCA_963574655.1 Perodicticus potto | reverse complement strand
TGTGCCAATCACTTTAAAAGTTTATTAGTTTACAAATGATTGCAACATCCCGTTAATAAAATGGAAACATAAAATGACTTAGTATTTTAAATAACTTCAAGTTCTATATTGTGGCTCTTCTTCATAAGAAATATTGAACCAGAGGTTTCTTTTTATAGAAAAGTTCAAATGAGGTCTTTTTTTTTTTTTTTCAGGCTTTAATGAAGCATTAAATTCTGAGATTTTATAGTGTTTACTTTAAATTGAAGAATTTGTTTTTTTTTTTTTTTTTTTTTGACACAGAGTCTTACCTCTCGCCCTGGTTAGAGTGCTGTAGCGTCATAGCTCATGGCAACCTCCAACTTGGGCTCAAGTGATCCTTTAGCCTCCGTTTTTCTATTTTTAGTAGACATGGGGTCTCGCTTTTGCTCAGGCTAATCTTGAGCTCGTCAGCTCAAGCAATCTACCTGCCTTGGCCTCACAGAGTGCTGGGATTGAAGAAAGTTTGAAATCGGCTCCCTGGCTTTTAATTAACATATGACTTGGATTATGATATGTGAAATAAGGTGTGTTAGTATCAAACCCAGCAAAATAAGGATGCCAGTATTGTATTTTCTTTGGATATTTGATTTGGATGGTATCTACTACAACATACTCGTTCCTGACTTTCTCCTGATCTTTCCACATGACAATGCTTGTCCCTTTTTTCCTCCCCTCACCACTGTACAAATGGAGTTCTTGGTAAAAACTGCCATGTCCTCTAACCCGTTGTCTGTGAGTGGGTGAGAAGATGCTTCAGTCCTAGAGTGGGAATCTTCCTGCACTTTTCATTGTCTGGTAATGACAAGATCCTTACTTGTACTTGTAAGTAAATGCCCTGTCTCGAGGTTTAAGAAGGGCCTAATTTGTTAAAAGAAGACCAAGAACTATGATATTTTCATAAATGTCTTCTCGGGCTTCAAATTGTTGATTACAAACTGAATTTATGTTTTATTTAATGTTTTTAAATAACTTACATTTTCTTTAAGGTACCTCTCTAAAGAAAGTTCACGTAGAATTTTTAGTTAAAATGCAAAAGTTGAGCCAGATGTGGTGACTCATGCCTGTAATCCTAGCACTTTGGGAGGCCAAGTCAGGAGGATCCCTTGAGGCTAGGAGTTTGAGACCAGCCTGAGCAAAAACTAGACCCCATCTCTACCTTAAAAAAAAAAAATGTGGACAGTATCTGTCTTTTCTTTTGCCTAAATGTCATTCTTTGGAAGCAAATTATTTAAAGATCAATTAGCTGTTGTAAGATAATATGTAAATGAATCTCTAAACAGCAAAAAATTGATAGCAAGTCAACTGTTCAACAGTAGAGGCCTGCTTATGTAAATTATGATAATATACAATTTCTGTTACATACCTGTCTTGTATAGTATATTCTTCTATCCATCAATTTATCTTTTTTAAATGCATGTCAATGTAAATCGCAGGCATCTATACATCTCCCCTAGATACACTAATATACATACCATTATCCAGACAAGTTTCATATTTGTTTAAAGCTGTGTTTTTTAATATAAAATCTGTACAGATCTTATGTACATTACTAATAACATGCAAACACCTTTCTAACTTATAGAATGTCATCATAACCGCAGATAGTTCCCACGTGTCCCTTATCTCAATCCCTGTCCTTAACCTGGCTCCTGAGACAACCACTGTGCTGACTTTTTTTCTGATATAGAATAAAAGTTGCCTATTTTAGAAGTTCATATAAGTAGAATAATACAATATTTATTCTTTTCCTGTAAAACTTACTTTTCTCAGTGTAGTGCTTTTGATTTTGTAACATGTATCAATACTTTCTTTTTACTGCTAAGTGGGTTTCATTATATGAATGTGCCACAGTTTGTTTATCCCTTCTCCAGTTGATAGACCCTTATGTGGTTTTTAGTTTTGGCTGTTGTGAATAAAGCTGCTATGAACATTCTTACACAATGGACATAGCTTTTCTTTCTCTTGGACAAATAAACTCTGTGTTAGAATTGCTGGGCTTTAGGGTAGGTACGTGTCTCGTTTTATAAGAAACCGCCATACCTTTTCACAAAGTGTAGGCACTGTTGGACCTTCCCATTGATAATTTCTGAGACTTCTGTTGTTCCATATCTGAGACTATTTGATGTTCTTAGATGCTTTAATTTTAATCATTCTGGTGGGAACATGTGATGTCTTACTGTGGTTTTATTTGTGGTTGACTTTGCATTTACCTGAAGTCTAATGATGTTAAAGACTTTATCATGTGTCTGTTTGCCATTTATATACAGTAGAAGCTCCGTAGTTGACCACTTCCTACATTGACCACCTCCTTAAATTGACCTGATTTTCATAGACTGGACACGCACCACATGTACATACCAGTACTGTAGGCCTACTTCCTTATGCTGACCACCTCCAAATATTGACCAGTTTGTTTCAGTTGCCTGGGTACTCGATTTACAGAGGTTCTATTACATTTTTGTGAAGTTCCCCCTCACCATTTTTTACTGGCCAAACTTCACTTTTATTGGTTTATCCTTTTATTATTGAGTTTTATGAGTACTTTATATATTTTGCATACAGGTTCATTGTCAGATAAATATTGTGCTAATTTTTTTTTCAGTCTATGGATTGATGATACCTTTTCTTAGTGGGGATCCTTTGTGTAGTAGTTTTAAATTGAATTTAATTTACTTGTTTGTTTTATGGTTATTGTTTTCTGGGATCTAGCACCTGGATAAGAACTTTGACTTATGCCCAAGTCACAAAGATATTCTCTTGGGTTTCCTATTCAAAGCTTTATGGTTTTAGCTTTTATATTTAGATCTGTGATCAATCTTAGGTTCCTTCTTGGAATCAAAACTAAACCAAGCTTATCTGTAAGTTTGGGTTGAGGTTTAGTTTTTTCCATGTGGATATCGAGTTATTCCAGTACCATTGGTTGAAAAGATTTTCCTTTCTTTATTGGTTTGCTTTTTTGGCATTGTCAAAATTCAAATGTCTGTATAAGTGGAGGTCTCTATCTGGACTTCTCATTGTGTCTTACCAATCTATTCGTTTTTATTGCAGTATTGCATTGCCCTGATTACCGTGGCTTTGTAGTTAGTCTTTGGTTTGGGTAGTGTAAGTATTTCAACTTGACATATCTTTTTAAAAATTACTTGAGATATTCTAGGTTTGTTGCATTTTCATTGAAATTTTAAAATAAGATTATCAATTTCTGTGCCACAGTATTCTGGGATTATGATTGGGACTCTATTGTGTTTACAGGTCAATTTGGGGAATATTGACCTAAAAAATATTGAATTTGCCAATCAATGGACATTATTTAGGCCTTCTTTATTTTCTCATGGCAATTTTTGTAATTTTTAATGTAGACATTTCTAAATTTTATTACTAGAATGTCTTTAATGTATATTGATGCATTTATAATAGATTTCATTTTGGTGAGTTTTTTTTTTTTTCTTTTGAGAAAGAGTCTTACTCTGTTGCCTTGGGTAGAGTTTGTTGGCATCCTAGCTCACAGCAACCTCAAACTCTTGGGCTTGAGCAATCAGCCTCCTGAGTAGTTGGGACTTTCTACAGCAGCGGTTCTCAACCTGGGGGTCGCGACCCCTTTGTAACAATGAAAATGCATCCTACATATCAGATATTTACATTACAATTCATAACAGAAGCAAAAGTACAGTTATAAAGTAGCAACAAAAATAATTTTATGGTTGGTGGTCAGCACAACATGAGGAACTGTATTAAAGGGTCATGGCATTAGGAGGCATTAGGAAGGTTGAGAACCACTGTCCAATAGGCATGTGCCACTGTGTTGGCTAATTTTCTTATTTTTAGTGGAGATGGGGTCTTGCTCTTGCTCAGGCTGATCTCAAATTTGTGAGCTCAAGCAGTCTACCAGCCTTGGCCTCCCAGAGTGCTGGGATTATAGGCATGAACCACCATACCTGGCCTGACGCTATTGGATTAGATTTTAAAAAAATTTAGTTTTCAATTGTTTGCTGCTAATAGAATAAATTTGTATCCTTGTGTCCTGTGACCTAGAACTAAATGATTATTTCTAGTAGCTCTTTTGTAGATTCTTTAGGATTTTCATTAAAGAATCATATTATCCATAAATATAGATAGTTATGCCTTCTATTTCCTTTCTTCATAATATTGAATAAAAGTGGTAAGATTAGACATTTATGTCGTACTCCAGCTCTTAGGGGAAAATGTTCAGTATCTCACCATTAAGTATTATGTTAGCTTTAAGGTTTTCATAGATACCCTTCATCGGATTAGGGGCGTTCTCTTTTGTTCCTAGTTTGTAGAGTGTTTTTATTTTGAACCGGTGTTGCATTTTGTCACATGCTTTGTATGCATATATTAAGTGGATTTATGGGCTTTGTTCTTTTGCCTTTTTGTATGGTGAATTACATTGATTTTTGATTTTGAAATGTTAAATTGTCTTGTGTTGTAACAGAATATCACACAGTATGTGGTTTACAAAGAAAAGAAATTTACTTCTTATGGGTGTGAGGCTGGGTAGCGCAGGTCAAAAGGACCTGCTCTGGTGAGGACCTTCTTGCTGCATCATTTCATGGCAAAAGGTGGAAGGGGAAGACAGCCCGAGAAAGCAAGAGGAGCTGAGCTAGAGCTCGCTCACATGACAAGCCCTCTCTGATGATAACTTACTTTCATGATAATGACATCTGTTCATGAGGACAGAGCCCTCATGGCCTGATCACTTGTTAACAGTCTTCTTAATAATATCACAATGGCAATTAAATTTCAATATGAGTTTTGGAGAGGACCATAGCATAAATCATCCTTGGGTTCTTAGGATAAACTCTACTTATTCTTGATGTGTTTATCTAAGTTGTCAAACTTGTTTGCATGTAGTTATTTATTGTATTATATATACTGTTGTATACAGTTATTATTACATATTGAGATAAACTCAGTATTTTTTTCATACTGACAATATATATTTTCTTTTGACTAGTTTAACATGGGGGTTCATTAATTTTGGTAACCTTTTCAAAGATCCAGCTTTTACTGTTAATTTTCTCTATTTCTTGTCTTCCATTTCATTGATTTCTGTTCTTTATTATTTCTTCTTTCTGTTTATTTTGAGTTCACTACACTGTTTATTGCTGTGTATAAAACTACTCCAAAATGTAGCAACTTAAAGTAACAAACATTTGTTATTTCACATCTTCCGTGGGTGCAGGTCAGGAGTCTGGACATGCTTAGCTATGTCCTCTGACTCAGGATCCCTCACTTGGCTGCATTCAAGGTGTGAGTTGGGACAGTGGTCTTACCTGAAGTCTTGAGGGAGGATTGGCTTTCAAACGGGGTTATGTGGTTGTTAGCAGCATTCAGTTACTTGAAAGTCCCCGGGATGAGGTCTCCCATAGTTTCACAGAGCAGGTGATAATGTGACAGTTGACTTCTTTCACCATCAGCAAATTAGAAAGCAAGAGAGGCCAGTAAGATGGGAGCCAGAGTCCTTAAAGTCTAATCTCAAAAATGTTGTCTCATCACTTTCGTTGAGTTCTGTTTGTTAGAAGGAAATCAATAGGACCGGGGTTTTTCATTTTCCAATACCTAGACTTCTGGTTCTCAAGGACCTAGGGAATTATAGAATTAGAATATCACATAATACTCATTTACTTTATCTTAGTACATGCACAAATAGTCTCAGAAATAATAGAGACACCAACATGATTACTGAAGAGTTAAAAATTTGTGTGTGCTTTCCTTAGTTTGCTCTATTGCTCTTGCTCCACTGACAGAGGATGTAGTCAGTGCACACTGTTCTCTTAGAAACGTCATGTAGTCTTCATTCTGTTAGTATATAGGTATGTGTAGTAAATGGTCCTCAGAGGTGGCTCCCTTCCCTGTATTTGCATGCTGCACCACTGTCGTGATAAGAGTTATGCTTTCAGAGATCTGAAAATTTCACTTTCATGCATTGGAATCTCTCCCTTTCACGCATTGGAAGCCAGTCATCATTCTTTGAGAAAGACCGTTTAGAAGGGAAGAAAGTCTGGTCAGTGGCCACCAGTGATGCTCACAGTCAGTGTGCACAGCCACCTGGGATATTCCAATCTTGTTGAGCCCTTGGGTTGGTTAGCTGGTTAATACCCAGTATCACCATAAATGCTAAGTGGTCGTTGTTATTTTAAGCTGCTGAATTTTGGAAGAATTCATTATGCATCACTAAGTACCTGAAATCATTATTTGTAGCTACTCCTCTTTATCTGTTCTCTGTTTTAAATGATCACTGCTAGTCCTTGATACTGATGTCTCTCTACTTATTTTGGTGATTGGTCACTTGTTCTCTAGAGTTTGCTAGGAAGCTATCCTGAAAATAGTGTTCCTAGAAATTATTTTTATGTCACTAACAGTTCTCGCCTTATTCTTAGAAGTCAGTTTAGCTGGATTGTAATCTTTTGGTTCTCATTTTCTTTCCTGGTGTTATTTCATTTTCTTTTGGTAAAAGCTGTTAAATATCTAATGATAATTTGATTTTTTTCCCTTGGTCTTTATTTCCTGGACGTCCAAAACATTTTTTTCTTTTACTAAAGGCCAGGGATTCTATTAGAGATGTCTTGGTGTCCTTCCCCGTGGGTAGGTTTTCTCAGTTACGTGGTGCACCTTTTCTTTACATAGTTTCAGTTCTTTGATTTTAGAAATGTTTCGTCAAATTACACTTTTCAATTTGTTCGTTTTCTTGCTTTTCATGTATATTGGAATGTATATCGAATTGTATATTGTTTCTCTTCTAAATTTGTTACTTACTCGATTTTGTGTGTGTTGAGAAATACATAACATTTACCCTTTTAACCATTTTTATTTTTTATGTGTTTAATTCAGTGGCATTAAGTACATTCTTCATATTATATAACCGTCATCAGTGTCCAGATTGAGAACTTTTTTGCTATCCTAAACAAATTCTGTATCCATTAAACTGTAACTGCCTATTCTGCCCTCCCTCCAGTCCTTACAACTGTTGCTGATTCTTGAATCCTTAAAAAAAAGTATCCCTATCTTCATTTCCTTTTTTTTTTTTTTTAGCAGTTTTTTTCTCCTTTTATCTTCAATTTCTCTTAAGGCAGAAGTTGGGAAACTTTCTATAAATGGCTAGATGATAAACTTTTTTGGCTTTGTGGCCATGTGGTCTCTCTCACGGCCACTCAGCTTTACTTTTGAGGCATGAAAATACCAACACAGGCAATACATGAGTGAATGGATTTGGTTGTGTTCTAATAAAATTTTATTTGTGAAAAAATGTGATGAGCCAGATTTGGCTAATGGCTTGTATTTGTTGATCCTGTGATAAGGCATTATCTGCGATATTTTTGGTCACCTTTGTATTTTCTTGCTTAGTCTTTTCTTCTTGAAATGACTTTTTCTTTTATTTTGAATTATTTCCTGAATTCTGTCATCTTATTTCTAATTCAGGCATATGCTGTTCTTTCATATCTTGCATCATTTTCATGTTATTTTTTAACTAATGTCGAAATGATCACAATTTTGTTTTGCTGGCATTTTCTTCTTGTAGGTATTGTCTGTGGGGATGTTAGTTATTCTGCTCAAATTCTTCTTATAAGAATTTTGCATGGAATGGATTTGACCTCAATTTTTTTCTATTGCTCTTTTTACAGAAATTAGTTGCTAAATAATTTCAAGGATAGAAATAAAGGTCTGAGATGTTGAGGGTAACTCCCCTTGTCCCTTTATCTCATGTTGGACATGGAGCTTTGGTCTAGAATAGATGAGGTCTCTCAGTAGGGTTTGCGGGGTCTTTTAAAGTAATAGTATTTAAATAAAAAAACACCACCATTAGACATTCTGCTAATTATCTTCCTCAGAGTCTGTTTACCTGGGAGTCTTTTTGGCAAGTTCAATCTGGTTACCCCCCTTACAATGAACTGAATAAATCACAGGCCAGGTATTTCATTGATTCCTTGACAGTTAAGAGTCCAGAGAAATATATCGAGAGGATAGAAGGCGTATTATCAAGAGCCAAGTTGTGAGCATCAATATGTTAAAAAATATGATCTTAAGCTTAAAGCCCAGAAGAAGAAAAATAATCAAAGAATGGAAATGATTTTGAGAAAATGTATTTTACTGTAATGTTAGGAAAGGAGTAAACATCATCATGAGCTTTATGGTGAAATGAAATGTATTTAATAGCTTCAGTTTTAATAAAGAAGGACATCATTTGGATAATTGACCATAAAATAATGCAGTAGATAAAATTGAAGAGACAAGCTTCTTAAATCTTTATATTTCCTGTATGTCAGTGTCCTTGAAGTTATTTTGGCTTCCAGCTACTCTTCTGACAGATACACTCAGAAAGTTTTGATGTAGCCCTGATCTTGGGGGGCATAATGCTGTACATTACTAATGTGAGTTAGTCAAGATAAAGACGGATCAGAGTCTGAGGACTAGGAGAAGCCTCTGCTTACAGGGTTTAGTAAAACAAATAAAGCATACATGAAAAAGAAACATCTAGAAATGAACTTTTAGTTCAATAAACAATATTGTACTCTTAGGAAAAAAAAAGGAATTAAGTAGGGTAGGTTTCTTAGGGATTTCTAAAGCCAAGGTATTCAGGATAACTTTGGGCCTCATTCTAAAAAAACCCAAAAAACCCAACTCATTTTGATTTGAGTAATTGGGGAAAATTTTGAGTGTTCTGTTTTTGTGTACCCAAAGTTCCACTTTTTTTTTTCTTTTTTTAAGGCTGATAAGATGTCCAAAGTTGCCCTTTTCCACAATGAGTTGCTGGGTTCTTTTGTAGAAGCTTGTTTTGCCAGTTTCTTCAGGTGTCTGTTTATAGAATTAAAACAGCTTGACTTTAAACTTTTTTATTTATTTACTTATTTTTGAGGTCTATTTTTGATGTGTGTGTCAATTTCCCATTCAATGTAGACAAGCCGTTTTTCTTAATGCTAGGAAAAGAGGAAATAATTTTAAATTTCTTCCTTTTGCCTTTTGGGTATAACAAACTAAACTGCTGGTTTATGCAGATTTATGTTTGGACTTGCAACTCTTTTCTTTTATGGCAGATTAAAAAGGCTCAGGTGAGTTCAAAACCAGCCCCTGCCAAACTGCAACAACAAAAAAATAAAAAATAAATAAACTTAATTTAAAAAAAAAAGAATTTAAAGAACCATTTGTTAGTTAGTAGATGATTTCCATGAACTATAAGTCTAAATTGAAAAAAATTTGTTTTGAATATACTGATGATCAAAAATCCTTCAAGTGGTAGTCTCTATATGATCAATTATGGTTTAAATTAACCTTTCCCATGCTAGCTAATTATATTGCTTTTGAAAAGTATTTGTGTAAGGAGACATGGAAAAGATCAAGTGCCCTCATATATCCACCAATTGTAGCGACCATTTTGACAGTTTTGTTGATCATATTAATCAGACATGCGGGCCTCCTTGCCCAAGTGCTCAGGCTGACTGTGCAGAGTTGGTACTTTAGAAAGAAATGACATAGGATTACAGTTAATGAATACATTTGGACTATTTTTTTCCAGTGTCTTGAGAAGAGATATCAAGTTAGGCTTTTCTTCTTTGCAGGTAAATATTCTTATTTGGAAAAAAGAGTTTTTGGAAAAATTTAAAAAACTTATAACAAACTCTCAAAAACTTGGTCACGTCCTCCTTCTTCTACCCCATACTCACAAAAATCTAACAATAGAAAAGAAAAACTGCTACCTCATACAGATAATTTGGGTATAATAAGAGAACTTCAGTGTTTAATGCAGTGAATTACTCAGAGTAGGTGCTTTATAAATATTGGAGCAAGTGAACTTTTAATGTTAACATTTCTGGTTGTTACTTTATTCTTTTTTTTTGTTTTTTTGAGACAGAGTCTAACTTTGTCAACTTGGTAGAGTGCTTTGGCTTCATAGTTCACAGCAACTGAAAACTCTTGGACTCAAGTGATCCTCTTGCCTCAGCCTCCCAATTAGCTGGGACTATAGGCACCTGCCACAAGGCCTGGCTATTTTTAGTGACAGGGTCTTGCTCAGGCTGGTCTTGAACTCCTGAGCTCAAGCAATCCACCTGCCTTGGCCGCCTAGAGTGCTGGGATTATAGGTGTGAGCACTGTGACCAGCCTTTTTGCACTATTCTTAAATGCATAAATAATAATCCTTACATATTAGTAATTTAAGAGCGTCAGAATTTAAGGCCACTTAGCTTTTAAATGATGGAGCCAGTGTCCTAAAGTCATTTGGTCTGTTCCATTCATAGAACAGACCAAATGTTCTTTGTACAAATGGAAAGTTGGTAGCAGTGAGAAATAAAATATGTACTTTAAGTCATTTTATAATTTGATAGTTGTTATTGCTTTCCTCAATTAGTTTTCTGATAATAAAAGTAAATGTACAAAGTTTGGAAAGTACAGTAAAAAGTAGTCCTTCATCTTTAGTAGTCTACCCCCAGGCAGCTAATACAGTGATTTTGGCATATTTCCCTTTAGTCTTTTCTCTAGGCATTTAAAGTAAAACTTTTTAGTAGATAAAATATTGGAACATGTGCAATTATTAGAATGTTGGACTACCTGCTCTTTTGTTCATTTGCTTTTTAAACATTAAAAAATGTTATTGGAAGTAGTCCTTGAAGAAACTCTAAGAGAGTTTAGCAACTCCTTTCTTTAAAAGTCTACTTAAGATTGTTAAAAAATCTTGAAGATAAATTTTTATGTATGTTTTGACTTAAGGAAGCAGTCAAGTTAAAAACTTTTTTGGACATGGGACTCTCAACAATTTGTAAATATGTAAAGCACTGAACTCTACATTTAAGAATGGTTACAATGGTCAATTTCATGTTATTTATGTTTTACCACAATTAAATTTTTAAAGAAAGTAGATATAATGGACATTTTGGTCTGCCTATTGTTCTGGAGAGAACTCATTTCTTTTTTTCTTTCTTTTTATTTTTTGAGACAGAGTCTCACTTTGTCATCCTGAGTAGAGTGCTGTGGCCACCATAATTCACAGTAACCTCAAACTCTTGGGGTTAAGTGATTCTCTTGCCTCAGCCTCTCAAGTAGCTAGGACTACAGGCGAGCGCCCCAACATCCGTCTGAGAACTCATTTCTTAATATTACCAACATGTAATATGGAAAATCGTGTATTGAATAGAATGAATCTCAGCAATCAAGTTGAGGACCCCCTTTTTATATCTTCTGTTAATTCACATTTCTGAGAGTGATTGTAGTTCTCTGACAGTGTGAAATTGAAAGTAGTGTTTATGGAATTCAAGAGAATGTCATGCAACTCAGTTAACAGTCACTGGGACAATTCCAGGGTGTATTTGCCCCCCTTGGTTTGTCTCTCAGGGATCTGGCATTAGTCCTATGTTTTATAGTAGTTCAGTGACTGTTAAATAAAAATGAGCCAGGTGATAAGAATGGCATTATTGCCTGTCCTTGACGAAGCTTATAGTAAACATGCGGTGGTTCCCAAACTTTTTGGTCTCAGGACATTTGTCTACTCTTAAAAATAATTGAAAGAGCTTTGTTTCATGTGGGATATGTCTGTGGAGACTTACATTAGAAATTAAAACTGTTAACATATTAGAAATTAAAAAAAAACAAAACTCATATGTTAGTGTAAGTAACACATTTAAAAAAAAAAAAAAAGAAACTGTTTTCCAAAACTAAGATTAATAAGAGAGGCATTCTTAGATACTTGGCAAGCCACTTTAATGTCTGTCTTAGAAGATGGCTTAATTCTCATCTGCTTCTACCTGCAATTTAGTTGTGGTATATTGTTTGGATTAAAGTATATGAAAAAAACTTTTTTTTTTTTTTTTTTTGGAACCGTCTCACTATGTCGCCTTCGGTAGAGTGCTGTGGCATCACAGCTCACAGCAATCTCAAACTCTTGGGCTTCAGTAATTCTCTTGCCTCAGCCTCCCAAGTAGCTGGGACTATAGGAGCCTGCCACAACGCCCAGCTATTTTTTTGTTGCAGTTGTCATTGTTGTTTAGCAGGCCCCAGCCTGCAGGGCTCGAACCTGCTAGCGTTGGTGTATGTGGCTGGTGCCCTACTCACTGAGCTGTGGGTGCCAAGCCATGAAAAAAATCTTGCTTCAAACAGACTGTAGTGGAAAAAGGAAGGAATATTTTAATAGCATTTTCAGATAAACGTGGATTTTTTTTTCCTTTGATATTGCATCCAGACTTGATAAGTACTGTGTTAAAGGTTAGTTGTAGTGTGGAAACTGAAGCCTCAGTAATAAAGTTTTTGTATTTCTGCTGTGTTAGAATCCATTGGTCTGTTTCACACAAATGTTGACACATTTTGCTTATGATAAAAATAATAAGATTTGTTAATATCACCATCAGTTTTATCAGAAGTATTGGGAAACTGTTAAACTTCTGATGGCAGAAGCAAGTGTTAGTAAAATTCTGATTTTTGCTTGAAAGCTCATTTTTTATCATTGGAAATATGTTGTCAATTGTTTTCCTTATGTGACAGGTTCTATTTGTTATTCTCAAGACAATGTCTGCCAGATACATAGGTCAAAATGATCTCAAACCCTTAGATAAGTGTTGTTCTCGAGACAGTCATCAGACTACGGTGTGCGCTAGAAACGTGTAACGTGTATTTCTCATTTTGTCACAGTAGTATTAAAGGACATGTACTCAAAGGTTGAAATGTAATAAAATTAATAATATTTCATTTTCATGAAGGACATTCTTAGGTGAAATTGGCTTTGAAAAAAACAATAAGACAACGAGGGCCTGATGGTGAAGAACAAACTAATTGTACGTAGTTTGGTGCCGCTGTTTTGGTTCGTGCCAAGGTCTCAGAAGTTTTACTCATCATTGCTTTTGTGTTATCAAGAGCACAGAGAGTATATTTTCCAAATGACCAACACATGATGTTACAAAATCATGCTGTCACTGTTTTGACAGTGAAACAGGCAACATCATCTTGCCATTTTCCATTTTTAAAATAGTTTTGACCTTTCAGACCCCAGAGAGGGTCTCAGGGACTTCCAGGGCTCTGCAGACCACACCTTTAAAGCTGCTGAGCTGAGACAAGTGGTTCTTAATTATGTTAATACTCTTAAGAATCTGGTCAAAGATATGGATGTTCTCCCCAGAAAGATACACTTCACCTCCAATTTTTACGTGTGATTTTCAAGGAGTTTACAAACTTCCAGAAGCACTAGAACTATGGTTCTCAAACTTTGCATCAGAATCACCTGGAGGGCTGGTTAAAGCACGGGTTTCTGGGCCATACCCCAAAAACAACACCTGAGAATTTGTGTTTTTTAAGGAAGTTGGGGGGGGTAGGTGGTAAGGGGAGTAGTGGGTGGTTGATACTAGTAGTACTTGTTTTAAAAGCAATGATTCTTAACAGTGGGCCACGTAAATCAAATGGCTGGAATAAGGGTAATGCTTTCTTTTTTTCAAATTTCCTTTGTTGACTTTCATGTGCAGGTGGGGTTGGGAATCATTGTTTGAGGACACATAGAACCCTCTTTAAGTCTCCCAAGTCTAGTGAGGTTAAAAATAGGTAATGTTAGGCAGTGCCTGTGGCTCAAGGAGTAGGGCGCCGACCCCATATACCAGAGGTGGCAGGTTCAAACCTGGCCCTGGCCAAAAAAAAAAACTAAAACTGAAAGAAAAAGAAATGTAATATTTGTACAACTTTTTATAATTTAGAACTGTAAGTGTACTTGCTCAACCTCTTGAAACAGTGTTAGACACACCTTCTCAGGGAGTTTGTGCATGTGGTTATGTTTCTCAACTTGCTTTACTAAAAGGTCCTTCTGATTTGTGTTGTCATACCCTTGACAACCATTATGATAGTTTTTTAAAAATATACACACAAAAGTGTGCACAGATCGTAAGTGTATAGAGAGGTGAATTTTCATGAAGTGAATGTACTTGGTGAGGAATCAGAACATTATCTGCAATCCACAAGCTTCTGTCTTAGGCTTTTGAATCACTGCTCCTCCACAACCCATAGTGTTTTCTCTTTTTGAACTTGTTGTAAATAGTGTTATATAGTCGGTACTATTTTGTGTAAGATTGATCTATCTTACACGTAATTCGTTCATATCATTGTTATGTAGAATTGTGCGAATATGCCACTAATCCATTTTGCTACTGAGCATTTGGGTAGTTATTATGTGTTGTCTATTATGAATAGTGCCCTTGTGAACATTTTTGTACATCTCTAAATATCATTTAAAACATGTTTTTTAGTTTTTGGGTAAAAACAGTATTCATGTGTTAATTTGAATCTCTTTGATTATTTTGGGGTCGCTGATTTTACTTTTTAAAAATAATTGTTATTTTCTTTTTTGTGAATTGTCTTTTTTTCTATACTTTTTTCTTTTGACTTTTGGTGTCTGTCTTCTGTGTGCTTTGTTATAGTCATTGCAAGTATTTTCCTGGTTTACTTTATACATTTTACCCATAAACTTTTCAAATCTGTTGCCTTTAAACTTTTTGTTTTCTTCTATTGCTTTTTTTTTTTTTTTTGCAGTTTTTTGGCTGGGGCTGGGTTTGAACCTACCATCTCCGGCATCTGGGGCTGGTGCCCTACTCCTTGGAGCCACAGGTGCCGCCCTCTTCTATTGCTTTTTCCATCCTAAGATCATGCTGTTTTTCCCATCCCAAGATGATACAGATGTCTACCTACTTTTTTTATTGTTTCATTGAAACATTTTCCATCTTAATCTAGTTAAAGTTATTTTTCTATATACTGAGGGAAAAGGATTTAAAAAATTGCTTTTGGCTAATTAAGCAGGTAGCTAGTTTCCTTGAACCATTTATTGAATAATATGTACAACTATTAAGATAAATATGAAGGTAGAGTTTTCTTTGTTTTCTTATTAAGGAATATTTTGCTGCTTTTTCTTTGACATCTAGTTATTATGATTCATTCATCATACTGTAGTTAACCTTTGTCTCCCTACTACATATAGCCTTAAGAGTAGCCTCTATAATTAGTTCTATGTTGAAATAAGGGAATGTAGATGGAAAATTGTCAGCAGAATTTCAAGAGTCTTTTTGGCCTTCTTTTCCTTCTGGCTCCTAAGATTGACATATACATAGATATTTATTTGCATTTTGCCAATATCTAAGTTTATATAACAAGAATTTAAATTATGCCACTTCAAACTGATATGTGAAGGACTTTTAGTTCTGATAGACTGTATTGGTTTCAAAGGGTGATCAGGCCTCTCTTCATGATTCCTCTGGCAAAAAGTTAATTGATTCCATGTTGTTGGCACTTTCAAACTCCTGCTTTCTTTCTCTCCAAACTTCTTTTTTTTTCTTTTTTTGCAGTTTTTGGCTGGGGCTGGTTTGAACCCGCCACCTCCAGCATATGGGGCCAGCGCCCTACTCCTTTGAACCACAGGCGCCACCCTCTCTCCAAACTTCTTTTGGTTACTTGAATATATAATGCATTTCTCACTTCTTAATCTTTATATACTATATACCTTGTTCTCCTTGGAACACTTTTAATTATTTATTAGAATGTTTGTCAGTGTTCCTTGAGATAGCAGTACATTTTTACTGAGTTAATTCATGATGTACAGATACACCCACAGACTACTGAATTCATTTTGGCCATGCTGAAGTTTTCTTGCAAGAGTATTTTCAGCTGGGATCTTTTTGGTTTTGAGATTTTACATATCTGGGATTATTTTAATTTTATTCTTATGTGAAAATAAAGTTAGCCAGATATGAAATTAAGCATGAGCATTCTTCTTCTGAAAATTGGGAAGGTTGACCAGCTATCAGCTGATTCTTGTTTTGTCTTGTGTGGGTTTAGCTCATCTGTTTTCTTTCTGAAGGACTTAGAAATTTCATGGCCTTTGATATTGTCAGACTTCATTATACTGTGTCTATCCATTTTGTGTGGCACTCCATGAATTCTTTTAAATTTTTAAATTTTTCATTTTTTGAGACAGAGTAACTGGGTAGAGTGTTGTGGTATCATAGCTCACAGTAACCTCAAACTCCTGGGCTCAAGAGATCTTTTTGTCTCAGCCTCCCAAGTAGTCCTCCATGATGCCCGTCTAGTTTTTCTATTTTTAATAAGGATGGGGTCTCTCTTGTGCTTAGGCTGGTCTCGAACTTGTGAGCTCAAGAGATCTACCTGCCGTGGCCTCCCAGAGTGCTGGGATTACAGGCATGAGCCACCACGTGTGGCCTCCATGAATTCTTGTTAATCTGAAAATTTACATCTTCCTTTAATAATGAGAAATCCTGATGTTATCTGTACAGTATTTCCTCTTGTTCCTCCTCCATCTCTCTTCTTTTATTTGCTGCTTCTGTTCGATGTCACAGTGTTTCCCTAATTCCCAGGTTAGGGAATGTCACTGCAACATAGAAATTTCCTCCATAAAATGCAGTAAATAAACTGAAAAATTTAAAGATCTTTTGAAAGTAGACTTAACAAGAAAGTGAGTAGAATTATAAAATCATATTCAGATAGGGCTGTTGTGATACATACACCTCTGTAATTTTGAGCTGCACATTGCCAAGATATAGGTTCCATTCAGAGTTTTAATTTAGCACAAAGTTGTGAATTGCTGTGTATAATAGACCTTTCATGATGCTCACAGATACTGGAATCACTAGAGTTAAATTAGCGAATGATGAGTTTGTTGTCTAGGAAAGAAAAGTTATTTAAAAATCCCATAGCTATTTGCATTAGTGTGTCATAGTTGAATTTTGTTTTGTTGAAAATAATTTTTGTGACATTGTTAAGAGTTTTTGTTCTGCTTTTTACTTTGGATGAAAGTGAAAGTATTATGCTTAAGAAAGTAGGATACATAAAGTAACTAGGCCACTTTTAGATTCTGGTGTTTCCTAATGTTTTAAAACATAATAATGAACAAGTCACATTTGTTACCAAGTGCCTTTGTATCTTTCCCAACTCAACTCTCAACTTCTATAATTTCTTTTATGTCAGATGTTGTAAGAAAAACTTCAGAAAAACTAAATTGAACAGAATTTAATTAAGCAAAGAACAATTCAAGAATTGAGCAACCTCTAGAACCAGAGTAGCTCCAGAGTGATGCTGGGTTGAAAGAAAAGTGACGCTGCCACACGGTTGAAAGAAAAAGGAAAGTGACACAGTTGGATTGGTTACAGCTCACTGTTGACCTTTTTTGAACAGTTTAAATGCTTCCTGTGATAGGCAGAAACTCTGTGATCAGTACAGGGGAAGGTTAATATTTTTTACACATTCAGTTAGGGTAGAGTCCATTATGTATGGATGCTAAACTTGAAATATATAAGGAGGCAGCTTTAGTCTAAACTTAACATGGGAAAACAGATATATTTGTGAGAGGCTTGTTTTTCTGGACAAGCCCAAGCTTATTTTCCTATTACTATGAGTATCGTTTGTGTCTAATTGGATCTTTTTTGCACTTAACAAACATTTTTTTTTTTAAATATAGGAGATATAAAGTAAATTTTCTTGTTGGGTATCTAAGTGTACATCAATGGATTAACCGTTCAAATGATATGTGATGGTTGTAGCTTTACTGACAGTCCAATTAGGGGGAAAAGTGTCTTTAAGATGCGCTTTTGCTCCCATAAATAAAACCATCAATTTAAACTACTCCAAATACCTTAAGCTTTTCTCTTTTGTTAAATTTGGAAGTCATAGTTGTCAGTTATAAGATTTAACATTGACCAAGGTTGTTCCTTTGAGGCTTTAATTTTAGGCAAGTTTAAAATGCTGTACGTATAAGTGAAACAAGTTTCTGTCTCTAAATTCAGACCTAGGGAATAGGTACCATGTTTTTGAATGGCCTTAATAAATTCTTTAACATTAATTAGAACAAGAAAATTAAATGTATTGGCATTAATGCTATGTGTTATGTATGAATTTAAGTTTTCCTTACTGTGCCCAGCACAATGCTTTCCACATAGTAAGTATATTTTTAAATTTCTTTGAATTTATCAAATAATGACATTGTTTTTCATGAACAACATTTAGGGGAAAGAATGTGCTAAAATAAATTATATTACTTCAGCAGTTGAAGAAGAGCAATTAATCGAGGAACTTTGTATTGCTGCCTGCTTACCCTGACCCTTCTGCCAATGGCAGCTCCATAAAATGAGTTCCTCAAGCTAGAATCCTTAGAGTCCGTCATCCTTGCCTTAGAAACCTACCAGAGTATCTGTCCATTGACCAATCTGTATTTACAGTTTCCCGTTCCAAGTTACCATCAATTCTTGCCCAGACTATGGGAACATTTTTTTTCCATTGATCTCTCTGATTTTGTTCTTGACCCTTTTCAGTCTGTTTTTTACATCACTGACTGATGATCCTAATAAGACTTAAACAAAATGAAGTAATTCACCTGCATAAATCCCTCCCACATGCCTATAATGAAATCTAAACGTCTTCCCCATGGCTTGTAAAGCTGTGGCAGATACTGTTGGTTATCCACCCCAAATTCATTTTCTCCTAATTGTTCACTTAACAGATCTTAGATATTGTTCAAGGCAACAGTGTGCCCAGCTACAAAAGACCATTTTTCACCCCAAATTTTGAGCTTAATTTGAAAGATTTTTTCATGGCAGCCTAATTTTGACTTTGTGATACATATCTGTGGAAACACACCTGAATGAGTTTCTACAGATGGCATAGAAGACATACCTTTAAATCTCTTTTTTTCCCTTGCCTTTTTCAACATGGTTCTTATTTGTTTAATGTATATATGACATGGAGGAAGATGTGACTTTTTTACTGCTCTTTACTTTTATTTAAGATGTCATTTTTCCCCATGTTTTTTTTTTTTAGTTTTATTTAAGATGCTATTCCGCCCCCACCCACCTTTTTTTTAACAATAGTACACAGTAATAATAGCATGGCCGTACTGACACCTAGCCAATAAGATATAATAAAATTTTGGGAAAGAATCATTAATAAAGGTCCTAGCTTATAGAGATAAAAATGCCAATATTTGTAATTTCTTTTTAAATCCATTGTGATGTAGCTTGTTTTTATTACTGTATGAAAATTACTTTAAGATGATGAGTGACCGTTTTGTCCTTCTCCATTGATCTCACTGAACCCTCATCACGCTGAGCTGTGCGTAATGCTGTTGCCCCTTGACTTGGATGATGATGTACTTCTTGATGTTTGTTACCTGAGTGTTTTTTTAGTCTTTAACACTGCTTAAGACCCTTTCCTGCTCTTCCTGCCTCTCTTTTCCATCTGAAAGCTGTGATACTTCTTTCCAAAGTTGGGATCTGTAAATGCCTTTATCCCCACTTGTTTGCCACATTGTTTCCTCACATTCAGTAAATCTAAGCTTAAATTGTTTCACTTAACCACTCATTTCACACAGTTTGGCGGTTGTCCTGAGAATAGGTATTTTGGCGTTATCTTTAGTTCTTCTTGTTCAAAATCTCCTGTAACCAAATAGTCACCTTGTATTTCTGATATCTCTACATTCCTTTCTAATTTCCCTATGTTGAGTGATATGATTTATCTTATACTGGTTCTGAGCAGTATTTAAATAATTGTTAACTCTTAAAATACAGAGATGGGTTTTATACATATAATTTTGTTTTGTGAAGCATGAGGGGAAAGTTAGTTCCTTGGATAGCAATCTTGTCTTGTTTACTTTGTGTTTCTAGAATAGTTGTCTACTGCATAGTAAGTGTTTAGGAAATGATTTTTGAATAACTGCCCAGGGACTAAAGGTAGAACTTTCGTAGTTCTAAGTTCTGTGAAATGAATCAGTTTGAATGGAACTAATGTTTCTTTTGTGTTGTTTTACCCTGTTCACTCTAGAGGAAAATACTTTAGTTATTTGTTGCTTTCATTGAATGTATTCTAATGATTCTTTTTACAAAACTGACTTAATGTCTAAGACATTTTTCCTTTTGTTTTTAGGATTTGGACGGAAAGATGTTGTAGAACACTTACTGCAGATGGGTGCTAATGTCCATGCTCGTGATGATGGTGGTCTCATCCCCCTTCATAATGCCTGTTCCTTTGGTCATGCTGAAGTAGTGAGTCTGCTACTGTGCCAAGGAGCTGATCCAAATGCCAGGGACAACTGGAACTATACTCCTCTGCATGAAGCTGCTATTAAAGGGAAAATCGATGTGTGTATCGGTACGTATTATTTGATGATATTTAGATTGTAATGTCAACCTGACAGGTATACATAAAGGTTTACTCTTGTTTTTTATTATGGTATAAATAGTGTTCCCTTAGACTAGGTTAGGGTTTATTGCTTCGTCTAGATGCAATTCTTTTCTATCAAAAGAGAAGTAGAGAGATGGTAATCTAAAGTTGGTTAAGAACAAGATTCACAACACTAACTTTTCAAATGCAAGTCTAGTGCCAACTGGCGTGGGACTAAATTTTGATGGATTACTGTTGTCAAATTTAATTTATCGTCTATTTAAAAGACTGCAAATTTTTCATCCTAGCATCAGTGAAAGCCATTACTAAGAGTATACACTCTACTAAATTGGATGAGATATTTGGATACTTCACTTTCCAAGGTTTTGTATTCCTTGGTTTTAGTTACCTACATTCGACCACGGGCCAAAAATATTAAGTAGAAAATTCCAGAAATAAACAACTCATAAGTTTTAAACCGAACGCTGTTGTGTGATGAAATCTCATACCATCCTGCCCCATGCACCTGGGACATGAATTGTCCCTGTGGCTGGCGCATCCGTGCTGTCCTTGCTACCCACTGGTTGGTTAGGTAGTAACCATCTTGTCCATCAGATCCACTGTCATGGTATTGCAGTGCTCGTGTTTAAGTCATCAGTGTTATGCTTCATAATGGCTCTGAAGTGCAAGCATAATGATACTAGTGAGTCAGATGTGCCAAAGGGAAACTGTAAAGTGCTTCCTTTAAGTGAAAAGGGGAAAGTTCTCCATTTAAGGAGAAAAGAAAAAAAAAAATCAAATGCTGAGATTGCTAAAATCTACAATAAAAATGATTCTTCTAGGGGGCAGCGCCTGTGGCTCAAAGGAGTACGGCGCCGGCCCCATATACCAGAGATGGCAGGTTCAAACCCGGCCCCGGGCCAAAAACTGCAAAAAAAAGATTCTTCTATCCATGAAATTGTGAGGCGGGAAAAAGAAATACAAGCATTGTACATATGGAGTTCAGTACTATTTGCAGTTTCATCCACTGCAGATTCTGAAGTGTACTGCTACAGATTCAGGGTGACCGCTGTACAAGCAAAGGCTTGTTCTTTATGTTGGTAAAATTGAACACCAGCCAGTTTGTTAGTACTGAACGTTTTGAGTATTTGAAATGCAATAGTTCGGTGTTTAAGATTTTCAACATGTCATTGTCTAGAGAAAAAGCAGTCTTCAAGAAAAGTGAACTTTTCAACCATTTTAAGTATCTAGATGATATGAAATTGTTTTTAGATAGCCTTTCATTCTCATATATATATATATATATATATATGTAATGTCTCCATATAAATATCTATATATAAATATGTATATTTAGATTGCTTTATGCTTTCAGAAGTTTTTATTTTAAAATCTAAAACAAGTAAGCTTTTCTAGATAAACATTGTTTCTCCTGAGTATCATCCATTTCTTAATACTCAAGATGGTGGCTATTAGTTTATCCCAAGGCAAGTTGATTTACATAATTTCTAAATGATATCCATTTTAGTATAATCAGTTTTGTAATGATAAAACTCAAATATGTATGTCATTTTTAAAGATAGGCTAGTGGTGCCACAAAATTTTTCTCTTAATAATGATTAAGATTATTCCCATTTTATGGCTCCCTTTCTGTTCCCTTCTTATAGCCTCTAATATATTTGTCAGTTTTCATCAAATTATTGCACTGCCTGACATAAAACTTTTATTTTTAAACCACATTTTCTGTCATTACCATTTGTTACTCAGCATTGTTGTTGTGACCCTGAATAGCCTGTACTTTTAGGCCTTTGACATCTTCCACTTTCAGTGGATTCTCTAATTTCCTCCTAAGTCTCTCACTGACACAGACACATCCTGGACTAAGTCATTACATGAAACTATCTTGAAGAGCTTGAATTCATAACATCTTCTCCCTGACCATAAAACTTCTTACATTATCTGCATTTGTATGCAGTAACTGTTATTGAACTTGATACATATTCTTGCCTTATCTTCTAGACTTTCAGCTTCCCTGCTGTCACCCCTCTTCCTTCGCTTTGTTGTCATATCCACTGGATGTTTCTCAGTCATCAGTCACAGCATTTTATACTCTTCTCATCTTCTTAAAATATTATCTTTTCGAAGCTTCTCTAAATTTTTCATGCTATCAATACTTTGAATATCATATTGAAATTAATATTTTTGTCCTTGTCCTCCCTCTTTCAAAAGGACGTAATGAAAATGCTCCGTTTATCTAGGTCTAGATTCTATTAAATAAAGGCCTAGAAGATGCCCAGACTTTTTTCTTTTCTGCCACACACTGGACGAGTAAGAGTTGTTTTTTGTCTTTATGCAGTAAATACACAAACACTCATGAAAGCTGATGGGCAAAAAAAATTTCCATGCATACTTCTTGTGATATCTGGCACCACAGATAAGTAAAACAGGCCTCAAATAATCCGCATGCAGCCTGTGGGCCACAGGTTGGACACCCCTGGATCTAGGCCCTAGATGCATTACTTGAATTTTTAAAGAAGGGATTCCTACAGCCCTGGACTCCCATAATTCTCTATAGGCTTTGGCATATACCTGGTATTGCCTTCTGTTTAAGTTCTTGTGCTTTAAAGTTGAGGGAAGGGGAAGGTCACCATTGAAATATAATCAAAATATAAATGAAGATATAGTTGCTATTAGAGTATATAGCATAGTTATTCTGGGAATCCAGATTGCTTATAGACCCTTATGTGTATTTAATTAGTTTTCAGGAACCTCTTAGGAGGGTTTTTCTCGGGCTTATTGAAACCTCTGATAGCTTATATGTGTATATCATCCTTTCTGAATTTGAATATAGTTTAGGAATTCTGAGATGTTTTTGTGAAGCAGATTTTCACTTTGGGACAACTGGACAAAAGACTTGGAAGAGTTATCTTTTTTCCCTTTTGCTCGAATATGTTGTTTTTTGAGAGATTAATGTTTAGAATTGATTTTTAAAATGTGTTTGCCAGATGATAAAATGCTGGCCTGATTATTTTTTAACATTAATCATACCTTTGTATGTGGCGTAGAATAGCAAATATATTTGATATTTATAAAGCTAGAGCTAAACTACATTGCTGCAGCTTAAGGGAGACAGCTGGACAGACTGCTGTAGAACTCATGCTCTGGGCTTATGTCCTGACCACACCAGTTTCCAGCTGTGTGTGGGGCCAGGCCACTTACTTAGCCTTTGTGTTTCATAATGTGTGAAATGGGGATAGTCTCCATACTTCGTAGGGTTATTGAGAGGATTAGCAAAAATATATAAAGTACCTCCTGTGTTGCTCATTCAGTAGGTATTAATTGCCATTAGTAATTGCTATTATTTATTATTGTTGCTAAGACCTCAACTTGAATTATATTACCATATGGTGTGGACTTCTTAGTTTCTTCTGTTTGTCCTTTATTGAAGACATGTCCTAAAAATGTCAATTTGAAACTTAAACTTTCTTTCATAGATGCTATATAACTCTCATTGAAATATAAACATTATTTTAAAAAATCAACTTTAAATGCTTATATAATTAAACCACCTACTTAAAGCAGAGGTCCTGGATTCATTAGGCTAATGTTGATGATACAGTTTTTGTATTTTATAGAATAAATTAAATTTACTTCAGAAATCAACATTTTCTGTCTTTAGAACTTAATCATTTGTCCATGTTTTCTCTACTCCCAAAATGTAGTCCCTCCAAATTAAAAAAAGTGATAACTTCTTTTCTGAATATATGCTATATGATGTTTTTTGAGATGATCTAATCCTTAGTGCCTGGAAATTCCATTTTAAATTATAAGCATACCTTTCATAGAGTCAGCTGGTGTCGGATCTGGGAGTTATAACAGACATTGGTCATGTTTTCCTATTTTCATTTTGGCTGTATCTTACTTGTTTTCTGATTTTGGAGACTTAGAATCTATGGGCGGTTATTATGGAGAGGAATACAGAAGCTGGTGGAGTTACAATTTTTTTCTTCCCACTTTTTGGCAGTCAGGGATAGGCTTGGTTTGGTCAGTCACATACTCCTTTCCGTAATGTACAGTTTTGAGTATAAAGTCTTAGAGATACTGAAGAATCAATCATAGCAGCAGATTTTTGCTACAGTGTTGACTGTGACCATTATGTTCTTACTAAAAGACATTTGTGCTTCCTACTACTTTTAAAAAGCCCTATAGCTTTTCATTTGTTTTCTAAGGTTGGTTGTCTACTCTTCTGTCAGTTTAGTGTTAGATGGACATTTGTTTTGTTATTTGCAAATGAATAGAAGTGGAAGTTGAGGAGGAGACTTTAATAAAGAAATCTCTTGAATCTTTATGGAATTCCCACCGCCTTCACACTGTTTACATGTGTACCATGTTCCCATCTCTCCTTTTACCTTGTGATTCTCAAGGATGAAGAGGACAGAGTGTGTGTGCTTTGGAGGCCTCTTCTAAGTATCTCAGTAGAGAGGAACAGCTTGCTGGCTCCACAGAGATTAATTTTCTAAAGGTATTTCTAACATATGTGGGATTCTCACTAACTAGAAAACCCCAGTAAGCCAAGAGAAGAAGAACCTATTTCAGCCGGGGGATGACTACAGGAACACTTAGAATACATATCCAGGATTGCTAAAGGGGTCAGATAAATACCTGAGTACAAAATAAATAAATAAAAATATCCCTCAGGGAAACTGAAGTGTGTTGCATAGAAGAGTCTTCTGGGGCCAAAGCAATCCTCATTTTTTTCAGAGTAAAAAATTCAATAGAGAGCCCGGTGCGGTGGCTCATGCCTGTAATCCCCAGCAATGTGGGAGGCTGAGGCAGGAGGATTGCTTGAGCTCAGGAGTTTGAGACTGTCTGAGTGAGGGTCAGACCCTGACTCATGAAAAAAATTGAAAAACCCAGCTGGGCACAGCAGCAAGTGCCTATAATCCCAGTGGCTTTGGGAGCCTGAGACAACAGGATTCCCACAGCCCGAGTCTGAGGTTGCAGTGAGCTATGGCGCCATTGCACCCTGCTCAGGGCATAGGGTGGGACTCTGTCTCAACAAACAACAACAACAACAACAACAAAAATTCAGTAGACAAATTAAAGGAAGACCATATTAGTAGCCTGCAAGATCACATGTGAGAAATAACTCCAAATACAGAGAAAAATGTTATTTAACACATGGAAGTCATGAAGAAAAAGGTAAATAAATCCAGGAAAGTCAACATTGTTTTAAAAGGGTTAGGGTTCCAAATGGGCAGAGAGAGAGAAGAAAGAAAGAGGAAAGATTTCAGTAATAATTAAACACATAATAAGCAAGAAAAACCCATCTTGAGATTGAAAAGACTCAAGGAGTTTCTTGTTCGATTGATGAGAAAAGTTACATTCTTAAAGTTTTCTGGGCAAAAAGAATAAGTTACGTACAGAGGGAGAAAAACAGGCGAAGTTCTTTTCATTTGCAATATTGAAAGCTTGAAGACAGTGGAATTACATTCTACAAGACTGCTGAAAGAAGATAAAACTGTAATTTCATTGATAAAGAGTAGTTCTTTGGCTTTTTTGGGAGTAAGAAAGGCTGAATGGAGCAAGTAACATTACATTAAAGAATCAAAGCAGCCACTTCATTTCTTTCTCTTTCTGTATATTTTCACACAATTCTTGGTTTCATTTATCTTATATGCAGAGACGAAGGGGATTCTTACTGAATAGCTTACTGGAGAACTCAAAATTCAAACTGCAACTTAAAATCTAATAATTGGGACTTGAAAAGAGAATAACTTCATTTTCTGGGCTCAGTGGCATTATGTAGTAATAGTTGGAGTCAGAGAGATCTGGGTCCTTGAGTGAGGGAGGTACCTCTTTCAGTATTAAAGTGGGGTGATGACTGTGTGTCATTTAATTGGTAAGGATTAACTGAGGTACTACAGTGAAGAACTTTTGTGCACTATCTGTATATTACATAATATCTGTACTGTGTATGTTTAGTATTGGCAACTGCTCTTTTTATGGACATAACATGATTAATACAATTTTTCTTTTGTATTACATTATATTGTTTTAGATAGTTTTTATATTTACTGCAAATGCAAGAAAAAATAGAGATCTGATGGTATTTTTCTAAAAAGTCTTTACTCAGATTGGCTTATTAGGGGAGATTAGGCTGGCTATATAAAGATAGTACCATTTAATACCATAATTAAGGTTGGTTATCTGAACGGACTAATAAAAGCAGTTAGTCGTCATTCTCATTTTTCCAATCCCAATTTAGAACTTCACTTAATTATTTAATATGTAATAGGATTTCTGCTAGTTTTTTTCCCCTTTATTTACACTTTAGGAATTCCTTGTTATAAAATTACATTTGATCTAGAAAAAGTAAAGGACATGCCTTAGCTTGTGATCATTAACTAGATAAAACTCAAATTCATTCAATCAAATATAAGATATTAACCCAGAGAAGGTCCTGGTTCAGAAAAAAGTTAAAGCAGCCAGAATTACAGGATAGAGTTCTTATAATTTTAGGTGGGAAATACGCAGTTGATTGACTTGTTAAATTATTGGCTGTTAAAACATAAAGTTGTCAGCAATAGGGAAGATTTTGCTCGTAAGAGTAGCTGAGGACAACTGTGGTCACTATGAAATAGGAGGCGGGACTTGGAGACTCCTCCTCGATCTCCTCCTACTCTTGGGAGCACTTTGACTTGAGACAGAGTATGGGACAGATTATTCTCTGTGCCTTATTAACTTTGTTTATTAAATAGAAATAATGGGACTGTTTTATTTATTTTACCTTGCTGGAGTTTTTGTTATAGAGATAAATATAATGTTATAGTTGTGCCTTTAAAACATTTTCTGTTTATAAAAAGTGATATGCTGTATATAGTAGGTGAAATAATGGTCCAAAGATATTCACATCATAGTTCCTAGAATCTGGGACTACGTTACTTTAGTTGACAAACAGGAATTAAGGTTATAGGTGGAATTATGGTTGCTAATTAGTGAACCTTGAGATGGGGATATTATCATGGATTATATAGGTGGGCCCGAGGTAATTACAAGGCTTCTTAAAAGTAGAAGAGGGACACAGAGAGGAAAGTCAGACTGATGCAATGTGAGAGGGATTCAACCCACCATTGCTGGCTTTGAAAAGAGAGAAAGGGCGCCTAGAGCCAAGGAATGCAGGCGCCTAGAAGGTGCAAAAAGCAAGGAAGTAGGTTTTCCCAAAAGTCACCAGTGGAATGTAGCCCTGCTGACACCTTGATTTTTGGTGTAGTGGTATTTTATACCATTGGATTTGTGATAATGTATTATAGTAGCAATAGAAAATTAATACGTTATAAAAACATCTTACATCAGCTTATCAATTTATTTAGATTCAACATCTTCTGAAAAGAATAGTCGGATATTTTTCAATATAATTAAAACTGTGCTTTGGGTATTGTTTAAAATTTCTGTCACTTAGGATAAGTAACAATTTATATTGGTAAATAGAGAAGAATAATACTTAAAATAATTATATGAAAAGAAAATAATGTAGTGGACTCTTGTTAGTACTTAAATTATAGTTTTGAAGTATTTTGAGATTTGGGTTAAATTATGTGGGAAATTTTAAAATAAAAGATTTTTGTATTAGGTGTATAGAGTCCTTGTCCTTAAACGGTTGTTTACTTAGACTGAACATTTTCTTTGTTGTCTTCAGGTGCTACATAATAAAATTTGAAGAATATTATGTAGCTTGACAACAAAATTGTTTCTTATAATAAAAATGGGAATTTTATTGTCTGCAGTGTGAGGCACAATTAAACATTTAATTTGAACTGAAGACTAACTAGGGCCCTAAGATTCCATTCTTTTCTGACTCTAAATCAGTATTACCTTGGACAGATCTGTAAGACCTGGGCTTCTGTTGAATCTGTTTGGAACAGAGTAAAGATTTACTATGTGAAGTGCTTTGAGCACATTCAGACTCTGATGAGCTGTTTGTCCTAGCCTTTTTTCCGTGACCAAGAAAACAAAGAAAGTGATGTTGAAATTCCACAGCCTTGTTTTACATTAGACTCCAAAGAAGCAGCAGTTTATCCAGAGTGTGAGAGGGATGGGTTAATGGGAATGGGGAAAAGATGACGGTATTCAGTATGCCACTGATACTATTGTCATAGAATTAAATGCATGGCAAACTCTATTGATATGGGACTTTGTCCTGTTAGTGTTTGTAACTGAACATGCAGAATTAAATAATTCCTGCTCTCACGGAATCTTTTGACATGAGAAAAAATTCTGTAGCCAGTGACTTTACTATATGGAAGCCATGAAGCCTGTATTAAAGAGTAATCTACTTTGTATTGAATAAGTTTAATTACAAGCACTAGAAGCAGATAGAATTCCTGGGTCTTGGGTGGCAAGTAGGGTCAGCTAGACTAGGGGGTCTGAAACCAGGCAGTGGAGTTAGCTAATGAATGTGATTGTTTATAGACTAGAGAACCCGTGGGGTGGTCAGATAAATTTCGAAGTTATAGTGGAACACTGCATGTAAAATTGGAGGCAGGAATTCCCCATTCAGGAGAACCATGCATTGAAAAGTGGAGAACCAAACCAACTCCGGGGCTTTAGCAGCAGAGTTGGGTGAACCTTCTCCTTATAACCCTCCCTTACAGTTGATGTGTCTTGGTTTCACGTTCACTCCAGTTTTCAAACCTGAGACAGAAAGAATCTGATACCTCACCTTGAGTCAGATGTTGACCCCTTATCACTCATCTTTGGTCTCAGATATGTTTCTTAGAATGGACTTAGCCATTGGGGTCCCCACTGTAGGTAGGTGCCGTTACTAGATGAGTATCCACAACCCACAGTTGTATTAGGGCAGCAGTATGGTGAGGAAGAGGTGGAAGTACAGATGAGCTTGATTTTGATTTTGGATCCCTTCAAAAATTGATTGATGTTAGTGTAGGGGTGAGGGGAGACTCATCTTTTCCCCTGAAAGTTCACTGAAAGATCAACTCACAATTAAGGCAGATTAATAAGGGAAAGGATTTATTTACCATGTATGCACAGGGGAGAAATCAGAGTGATAACCCAGTTTTCCAAGGGGGTTCAGATATCTTTATAGAGGCCCTTCAGAGGGGGGAGGGGAAATTTAGGAGCATAGGGTGATAAACGGTTGCTAGGGAGGTTGCTAGGGTGGATTAATGGATGGGGGAGAAATAAATTGACTTGGAGCTTAACATGGGAGACAGGTATTTATGACCCAAATGATTTGGGCCACATTCACCTACAATCTTTCTTGACCCTTATTTCTGAAATATTTTGAGAGTACAGGAATGGGAAAGGGGAGTTAGTTGTCCCCTTTGTCCTCTGATTAGGTCAGTCCAGTTTGTGCAGACAGAGGGAAGGCTTCCTCCAGTGTTTCTTGCCCTTGAAAGGCCTTTAATTTAAGATATTCTTTATACCAGGGACTCATATTTTGGGGTAAAGTTTCCTTAGCTCCTTCATTAGCATTCTTTGAGCCATCTCCTTAAGCCTTGTAAGGACACCTTAATACTATTTCTGAGAGAAGTATTCTTATAATACCTTTCTGTGGCTGCCTCTAAACACTTTGGAGTTTATTGTGTGTGCATGTCCTGCCCACCCCCCAATTGTATCTTCCCTGTTCAGGAGTATGCTCCATTGTCCCAGTGGGCCTTGTTTACAAAATACAAGTTAAAAGATACAATCATTAAGAATTTAAGATGGTGACAGCAGAGCATTTTAAACTATCACGGGGTTCTGTGCAACTGCTTAGTCTGTATGCCTATGACCCTGGCTCTAGTTAGATTGCACTACTCACATGTTTAAAAGTACTTTTCAGAATTCTGATTATTCTTAAATTATATCCAAACTCTTTATCAGGGCCCTACTTGGCCTGGCTCCTGTCTACATCACGGACTTCTGCCTTATTTTTTCCCCTTTCTCTCTGCTTTCCAGCTATACTGGCCTTTTTGTCTCTGGAATGCACCAAGCCTGTTCCTTCATCAAAAACTTATTTTCTTTTGCCTAGGGCACTCTTTCCCCAGATTTTCACTTACAATGTTAATTCCTCAGAGTTGTACCCTGGTAAAGCTGTCATAATTTCTTGCTCTGCCTTGCTTGTCAAGTTACTCTAACTTTACTGTGTTTCATTTTACATCTTAGCACTATTACCTACCTGAAATTATATGTTTATTTAATCATACATTTATTGATTTGTTTGCCATCCATCTATATATTCTTTCCAACTCTGACTGAGAAGACTGTCTTTGTGCCTTCTCTGCAGAATCACGTTGTGTTTGTAATTGCATTTCCCTGACGAGTAATGATGTCGAGTGTTTTTCAGGTGCTTCTTGGCCCATCTGCATATATTCTTTGGAAAAACGTCTATTTCATATCTTTGTTCATTTTTAAATTGGGTTGTCTTTTTGTCACTGAATTTTAAAGTTTTGTTATATAGTCTAGATAGAAGTTGAGTACTAGATAAATTGTACTTTTTTCTTCTATTCTGTATGTTGTTTTTCATTTTCTTGGTAGTGTCCTTCCAATTACTACAGAAGTTGTAAACTTCGGTGATTTGATTAATGGATATCATTAAAAGTCTGCTTTTGCTTTTGTTCCTTGTGCTTTGGTGTCACATCTAAGAATCCTTCTCTGAACCCTGGGTCATGAAGATTTAACCCTATGTTTCCCCTTAGAGTTTTAAGGTTTTTGATACATTTGGAATTAACATTTGTATATGATGTGTGGTAAAGGATCCAACTCCTTTGCATGTGGCTATCCAGTTTTCCCATTAATACCCTTTTACAATATTTTTTATTTCTGGGACGTTGGTAGTAATATACCCCCTCTTATGTGTGATTCTAGTTATTTGAGTCTTCCTCATTTTCTGGTTCCAATAAGCCAGAGGTTTATCAGTTTATATTATGTGTACCACTAGTTCCTTCTTTTTTGTTCTATGATATTTCATCATATGGATGAAGCACAATTGGTGTCTCTTGGGCCTGTTTCCCGTATGTGACTGTCAGGAAGAGGGCTGCTGGGAATGTTGGCATGGGTGTCTTGGTGTGCATGTGTTGTTTCTTTTCTCTTGGCTGGATCCACAGGAGTGGGGTTGCTGGGTGGAATGGTAAGTGTACGTTGGATTGTTAAAAAAGCTGCATTTGCTTGATGCCTGAACACATTGAGTATATTTTCATGTACTTATTGGATATTTATTTATATTCCCTTTGTAAAGTGTCTGTTCAGATTTTTGACTTTTTTTAGAGGTGCATTCTTATGGAGTTGTAGGAATTCTTTCTGTTAATGGCCTAGGGTCTTTGCTGGTTAGAGGTAGTGTGAATGTTTCCTCCCACACTGTGCTTTGGCTTTCATTTTCTTAACGGTGTCTTTATATAAGCAAAGGTTTTTAATTTTGGTGAAGTCCAATTTATTAATTAAAATAGGAACAGTATCTGGTGTTTTATCAACATTGAAATAATAAGGTAAGATTTCTCTATTTAACAATTATTCTTAGGCTAAAAGTAGTTGATATGAAGTAAGATTATAGTTTTAATTACGTGCCAGAAATGCAAAAAAGCAGTTTTTGTTTTGAGGGTCCCTTTTTCAGATGCTTGTTTCAGATAGTAGCTTGTTTAGATACGTTTTTAAAAAATTAAAATGAAAGAATCAGCTATTTCATATGAAAAATTGAATATATTATGTGACTTTTTTAAGAGTTAACAATAAAAGTCATATATAGACCTTGTTTGATTAAAAAATAATTACCTAAAATATGCATAGTTTTTTCTGAGATAATACTGTTTGCCCCAGCTATTTAGAAGTAGATTTTAAAAGTTTAGGGAAATAGGTTATTTTTATTAGCTTGTTGCTTTAAATCTTTCCATAAATAAAAACTCATTAATTCCTAATATTTAAAATCTTTTTTGGTTTGTGATTTTCTTTACTGTGTTTTGTTAGCACTGTGAACATTATCTGATTTTCCAGGATCGGAGGACACAGATGTTCTGTGAGCTTTTTCTTCATGTTACTGGCTTTGGTAGAATTCTCATAGCTTTTCATATCCCCAATATGAAGAGACAGGAAACATGAACAATTAAAGTATCACAGACTGGTCTTTCTAGTGCTGGTATAACCTAAACCTGCAGTTCTTATTGGCATCTAGTAGAGTAGTCTTCTGTCTACTGAATCTCTTGTAAATTGTCCACTCAAGGGACTATAGCAAACTGGTCAACATTTGCAGCTAGGTCTGCTGTACTGATATATACACGTGTGCATGTCAAGTCTATTAAAATTGGGGCAACTTAAGGAGGTGGTCAACTGTGGAGGTTCTACTGTATTTACTCTCCAGTACAAACACAGGACCAGTTACCAGTCTCTGGGATTGAATCAGGTAAAGTGAAGTTAAGCATGTTCCAGATTGGTTGGTGCCTTGTTGGATGCTTCCGTGGTGTTATGTTTAGATCTTACTTGGTTCATCTTGCCTGGTAAATTGTTAGTTCTCTGTGGTAGGAAATTAACAGTGATCTTGTTCACTCTTGGACTGTCAGTGCTTATCACTAGTGTCCAATCATATACTCAGGAAAATGTGTATTAAATGACAAAACATTTCACAAGAAGATGGCTTGGTTCTGGCTTTTTTGTATTAGTCTGCATTATATGGGTAAGGAAGCTGAGTAATTTTCTACTTCTTGATTGTGTGGTATTTTAGGTATTTTATTTTAAAGTAATTGAATTTGCAGTATGTCAGACACTCATGTACATATATAAATATAAAATACATTTTAGAGTCAGATATAAATAATGTTTAGATTAATCTGCCATTTGCCATGGAACTGTTTATTCTTCATTATGATGGGTAATTGAATGTTGGTGCTTCCCATGTATTAACTTGTGGTTATAATGGGTTTTCTATAAGAATAGGTAGTCAAATATTTTTTTCTTATTACTTATAGGGTAAACCCTCTCAGGAGCTGAGGAGTTGAGAGAGGGAGGGAGGAGGAAGAATAAAGTAAAGGTGATGGCAAATTTATCAAAAATTGCTGTGGCTAGATGATGCCTAATATCATGTAGAGTTTTCCCAGGTGGCAACTCAAAAGTATTTAAGCCAGGTAATTTCACTAGTACTTGTCTTCTGTGCATGAGGCAGATGGTTCAGATTACCTCCCATTGTCCTGGTGAAGTATGGAGAAAGTTGTTACTTTGTCAGAGTTTGCCATGGTGATGCACGTGTAATAAAATGTAATCTTGTAACGCTGCCAGTGTCTTCTTGACTGAGAACTGAAGGTTCTCTCTGCTTAGTGGGATTTATTTAAGAATACATTTTAAACATAAACATTAATTTCTTTCTGTATTTACCCTCTCATTTCCCTCTCATGCTTTTCCTCATGACTTTATTTTGTATATTTATTATATTTAGTAAAGAGATATATTTATTAAAGATAGTAAGATATATTTACTTTCCCCATACAAACTCCATTTTAGTTTAAGTTGTCTGATTACTTCCATGCTTACCTGTCCTTTGATGAAGTTAATGTCTTGAAACTTAAGATTGGTATGGGCTTGGAGGTAAGGAAGAGGAGGGCAGAATCAGTGTTGGACTGTTCCTGGTACATTCTTATCTCCTGTGAGGTTAATATAATATTTTGAAGGTTGACAACTTTCTGGGTTCTGTGTTAACTGTACTATTAGAATTATTAGATGTTCACTAAAGAAAAATTAGAAAATACACTGCTGATAACAACTGTCATACCTTGTTTTCTATTTTTTTCTTTTTGAGACGGAGCATCATTAATGTTGCCCTCGGTAGAGTGCTGTGGCATTACAGCTCACAGGAATCTCGAACTCTTGGGTGTAAGTGATTTTCTTGCTTCAGCCTCCCAGTAGCTGGGACTATAGAAGTCTGCCACAATACCTGGCTATTTGTTTGTTATTGTTGTCATTGTTGTTTAGCAGGCCCTGGTCAGGTTCGAACCCACCAGCCCTGGTGCATGTGGCCAGGGGCCTAACCACTGAGCTATGGGTGCTGAGGCTTTTTTTTTTTTTTTTTAATTTTAAGAGATAGGGTCTTACTCTGTTCCCTAGTCTGGGGTGCATTGTCATGATCGTAACTCATTGTAGCCTCAAACTCCTGGGCTTAAGCCATCCTCCCACGTTAGCCTCCTGAGTGCACACCACCACACCTAGATATTTTTTTTAATTTTAATTTTTTGTAGGGATGGGGTCTCATTGTGTTGTCCTGGCTAGTCTTGAATTCCTGGCCTCCACCAGCCCTCCCACCACAGCTGCCCACAGTGTTGGGATTGCAGGGTGAGCCACATGCTTGGGCATTGTTTTCTGTCTACTTGCACCTATGTGGTTCAATGTGGAAACCATTAAATTAAAATTAATTACAGTTAAAAAATTAAAACCTTAATTCCTCAGTTGTGCTAGTCACATTTCAAGTGCTTAGTAGCCATATCTGTCTATTGTTCATCATACTGGAAAGTGCAGATACAGAAATTTCCAGTTGTGTTGATGGAGAGCTGTAGGCAGTTCTATTAGAAATGCTGTTAGACCCGGTAAACCTGTATTCACAATCCAGTTCACATAAAAATGAGATCGTTTCTTCATACTATTTTGTGTTCTTATTTTTTTACTTTATGTGTTGTGAACATTTTTCATTATCAGTTTTTTTATATAATCTCATTTATATAAGAGAATTATGTAATTCTTTCAAGAATTATATGGTAATAACCATTTTTTAAAGTCAGGTATATGTTTTAGGGTATTTTTTTTTTAAACCATTTTACACACAATGCTAGAGAACATCCTTTTCATGAAATATATGTATAAACCTTAATTACCTTAGGAAAAAAGTCCTGGAAAGCCTGATCTTCTTTTTTTTTTTTTTTGAGACAGAGCCTCAAGCTGTCACCCTGGGTAGAGTGCTGTGGCATCACAGCTCACAGCAACCTCCAACTCCTGGGCTCAAGCGAGTCTCTTGCCTCCGCCTCCCAAGTAGCTGGGACTACAGG
>CAUYRH010061223.1:0-17551 GCA_963574655.1 Perodicticus potto | reverse complement strand
CCCAAGCCCCCTCCCAAACCGGCCCTGCTCCCCTCTCTTATGCATTCTTGTTCTTCCCGCCCCCCCCCAACCCTGCCCCAGGTGCTCGGTACTTCACCAAGGTTCTATATTTCAGTGTTTTATGTTGGAGTTTTTCCTTGTTTTTATTTTTATTAGTTGGTAAACCCTTGTTTGTGTTGACAAAAAAGGAAATGGTGTATTTGACCATATGTGTTATTCATAGAAGACAGTATGATCAAATGTGCCAAAAACAAGCAAACAAAACTTAATTCCTGATAAGTATGCCTTATTTTTATTGATCTGCTTTGTCTTACAATTAAGGTCCAAGAGCTTGGTTAAACTGTATTATTTGCCTAAGTATAAAAGAAAACTTGAAATGCATTGCAATATTGATGTTCTTTAAAATGAGAGACACTGTCAAGTAATTTAATCCAGAGATCAGCCACCAGATTTGAAATGCTTGTGTGTGTGTGTGTGTGTGTGTGTGTGTTTGTGTAGTTGGTTTTTTCTTTTAAATCACCAAATCTTTTTTTTAAGCTACTTTTTATTTGTGCCTCCTATTTATCATGCTGATGTTAGAAGCAGCAGTCATCCAGCCACAGAGGGAGCTAAAGTTAACTAACCAGAACTGTAGAAATCATTATACATGCCTTTGACAACAAAGGAAGTTCATAAGAAAAGCCATGTCGGCTTTTCCTCTAGATATAGGTTGGAGGTAGATGAATATTTGCCAAATGGAAATAAATAGAGACAATGCTAGTCAGGAAAGACAAACTGTTTTCCAGCTTCTCAAAAGCCATGGAGAGTAGAAACCAAAACCAACAGGGAAATAAAAAAAACCTTGAAAGTCTCAATTTTTAGTTTTCCTATGCAGGGGTTGAAATTTGACTCAAAGGGGAAAGTATATTAATATGTTTTTTTAGGCCTTCAGTCTAGAGACAGATAACTATTCCAATTGGTTTTTCAGGTAATGGAGAAAGCTGCTAGTAATTTTAACCCCTGCCTAAAGAAGACAAATAATTTCATTTGGGAGCAAATACTTACTGCCTTGAAAAATAGCACTGTAATAGCCTATGATGATTAGTTGTAGAATAACCTTTATCCCTTTCAAACTATGCAAATTATTAAATAAGTGTAAATTAGGATTCAGTTAAAGATAGTTCATTATATTGCAATCAGATGGCATTCACAAACTTAACTGGAGCATATACAAATAAAATCTATTAGTCAAAGAGTTTTTTATGCTAACAGAAAAATATAATTTAGCTACCTATTCTAAAAATGGTGAATATTATTAATATTGTATAATAGGACTGAGAAGACTGCCTCCTTTTTTGAAGAGAAAGATTAAGGATTTTTATAATTGTTTTTCATCAAATTTTAATATTTTTGTCAAATTTTTAGGTATTTAATTTGTAAAACAGTTTGCTTTGTACTGGCATACAGAAAATAGGGTATTGATTTTAAACTTTTTGAAGCCAAGTGATCAAGTACATTTGTAATAAAAGTCAATGGATCTATATCAGTTGTACTCACTGTTTTCATTTCTTACTCTTATTAATATAAGGATGATGTACTTTTTCTTCAGGAAAACAACTAAATTTGGGTGGAAGGGAGGGGAAAAGATAAATCTTATTGATAATAATCTGGGTGGGTATCATGGCCCATGCACTTTATATGAGTTTCAAATCAGTAAAGATTTGGTATATTTAAAAAGATGCTATGTCAACTTTTTTCTTCCTGTTTTCTTATGGAACTTGATGTTTTGGGGGGATTATGTCATTTGTTTTTTTATTCCTGTGCTTTAACATTTTACATTTTGACATTGTTTACACTTTCTAAACTAAGATTTTTTAATGACATTTTGGGTTATCAACCAGTCCTGATGACCTACCATGGGCATGATTACTTTTATCTCCTAAGCATATTTCACCCTCTCTTCCTCAATATTCCCACTCAGTTTTTCATGTTACACACATGTGTGCACACACACATTTCTAGTTGATTTTAGAATGGCACTTTTTGAAACTTGATACATTAGCTTTTGTAGCTCCACAATGCATTTTATTTTACAAATGGGCATACTTCTTTACAATTTTCTTGCCCATAAAAAGTGGGATATAAGATCTAATGACCTTTTTCCCTTTTCAGAGTCTTTGGAATATCAGATTGAGATCTTGTTTTCAGTGTAAAAGGGTGTTAAAAAAGGGGCATCTTTAGCAACTTAGGTTTGGAACAGTTCTTGATAACACTGAGTATAACAGAGTTGTTATCCCAAAATTTTAGTATCTTAATAATTTGGAGATACACACAGACATACACACTCCATGAATGTGGATTAAATAGGACAGAGAATTTATTGGAATTGCTAAAGCAAATCAAATTCACCAAAGTTATTCGTGCAAAATTGTCCATTAAAGTGTGTTAATTTTTAAATCACACATTATATAATGTTTTTGTTTTCTTCATTGCATACTAACCAAATTTAGGCCAGTCATAATTGAAGCATGCTATAAAACTAAGATGATTGCTGCTATTAAAATTACTGTTTTTAACCAGAAGCATTACCATTGAGGTATCTTTGCAGAATTTGCAGTATTTTTAAGAAAAGATGATTTTAATATTTGAAAGTTATTTGAATCTAAAGTAAGACCTAAATTTAAGGCATAGAGCATTTGACAGGCTCTTTTTGGACAAAAATTTCATTATTATGGGTTAAGTGTAGATAATCAATATTAGCATTAGCATAAATCAGATATAATTTCATGATGTAAGAACCACCAGATGAAAGAAGAAAAATGTTGGTTCGAAGCCAACAGTTCATCATCTTTCATCTACTAAAACAACTACCAAGTTTCAATGTTGAATGATCCAAGTAATTTATGTCTGAAGGAAAGCTGAGTATGGCAAAAGTCACTCATCAGTAACATTTCTTGTCAAGAATTTCATAGCATTCATTCATTTTTATTTTATCCCCATATTATGTTTGGTACTTGTTTTTTCTTTATTTTCCTAATGTCCTTTGCTTTTGTGGAAAATTGTCTTGTTGATAGGTAGAAATATGGTGGTGATCCTCTATATAAAATAAAGTTGGTTCTTAATAGATCAGGAATATCAGGAATATTTTACTCATTTTGGAATTGCAAGATTTTTACATTTTAATGAATACATTTTAATAAATATTTTGATGATGATTAGTAATTTGCTTAAATTTTTGTGGCATTTCATGGGAAAAAATTTAAGCTAGAGTTTCATTTAGAGTCCATTTTAATAATTCAAGAGGCTTCCAAGTTCAAGGACTAAGTCCTTGTATCCTAGAATTATGAAAAAATTGGAAATACTCTTGTTAGTATGTTTTGGTTGAAGATGGATTAACACAAAAGGATCCTAGGAGGGGTTAAGAAAAGATATTCTTATTGTGAAGTGCCTGTTGAAGTTAGGGGACAGATAATTTACCTATTCACCTTGACTAGCTCAAACAGTGATGGCCATCAGCTAAGGACTTATCAGACTCATGCTAAGATTGGGTCAAACTCTTATTCAGTTGAAGTGGATTGGCAATTTCTAGTGCAGGTAGGTGTTGGTGGCACTTGACCTATCTCCTTAACATATATTTCTGGCATCTTCTCTCTTCTACCCTCCTTTTTCCTTGTTTTTTTCTTTTTTTGATTCTTCTTGTGACAGGCCTGCCAGTAGCCCGCAGGCTTACCCCCTTTGAGAAAAGGAAAGAAATTGCTGACTCCTATCTTAGAACAGAGCTAACTGATGATCCAGAAAGATTTCTGTATTATTAAGTAATTAGACAATTTTTTCTGACTGCTGTTTTCCCCATAGTTGGCAGTTTCAAGGGCATCAAATTAACGTTTGTTAAGAGATTTGTGAATTGAAGAGAGTACAAAGTATGTGTATTTAGGTTAGTTACTGGGAATGGAGACTTACTGGTTTGGAAATTTGAGGGCAGAAAGGGGAGAGCTTGTTTATTGTGTTTGTGAATGGGGTTGTGAGAGGTATATAAACAAGAAAATGGTTTGAAGGCAAAGTGGAAAGAATTTTTATTGAAGGCAGGAAAAAGTGTAAGATGGCCTCTGAATGAGAATTGTTTGTTAAAGACAATGAAGTTGATCTTGACTAAAGAAGTTTCAGTATAGCTAGAGAAAATGAGTTCCCCATTTGTTATGTGAAAACTGTTAAGCTAGAGTTTTGGTGATGATGCATTATACAGGTCTATTTTCATTTGTAGGATGTTTGCTTTTCTAGGACAAATTAAGTAGCACAATTGTGGAATGGTGGCTTTTTCTAGTCAAGGCAAGTTGGTACTGGGGACTTATTTTGAGAAAAAAGATAAAATTTCAAACTTTTTCAGTTACCTTTTTTAAACTATCAAAAATATTTATCATATGGACTATTTTCTTGACGCTTATTACAATGTAGTTTACCTTTTACTTTTCAAAATGGTCCTTAGATGAAAGTATTGATTTGCTGTCCACAAAGACTCAAGTTATTCCTTGCTTTTATAGAACTTTTGAGCCTTTGGCTCAAAATTTCTTAGAAAAAGACAAGCCATATAAAAACACTAAATTGCAATTTTAAGTATATTTTCTATTTATTTTATTAACACATCTGCAATCCTAGTAACCATTTAATCTTGTGAACCTTATAAAACCCTCAATAATACTATATTTCTAAAATTAGAATACATGCCCCCCAACTTATGTTTCTATCTGTTTTCTCACTTTTTAACTTAAAAACTGTAGTAGTCCCAAGAGTTGCATGGTAGAAGACCTAATAATATAACTTAGTACATCTTAGAGGTTCTTAATGTCATTTGTAGGGTGAGCTGATAGTGTTTAGATTTCTGTTCCCATTATCCTGGTAGTGTTTTAAATTACTTATAATAAATAATTAGTATAATATTTGTTTTTGAAGTTACAAAATTTAAGTCAATTTGGATTAACTCTTTGTTGTCAAATTTAGTATGGATTTATTCCCAGTGATTTTGACAGATTACTTTCAGGTTTCCTTTTACTCATATCTGTATAAATTAGTGATAAAAATCTCTTTTAAAATAGCCCCCCAAAAAGGGCTGCAGATTTTGTACTTGGAAGGTAATTTTCCTTTTTTATAAATATCAAGTTTATTAATAATAGCAGGATTATTTTTATTATAGCTTATTTTGTAGAGTTGGCACCTAGTATAATTTCCATACTTTATTGTGTGTCAGATTTTAAATTATATAATATAGTTACATACTATAACTTGTCTAAGTCAGTGAAAAGTCTTCTTAAATAGCCCCTCCCTTACAAATCACTTATGAAGAAGTGAATTTGTAAACCTTCATCAAGAACCAGTTATTTAAATGACTGAGACAAGTTTTTGAAAGACTTACTTAAGTCTAGTCAGTGGAGATAAATGTTAGCCCATTTCCATGCTGCATACAGTTGTTAGGGTTTATAAAGTTGTCAATATGTACAAGTGCAAAAGCAGGAAAGACAATGTAAAGTTGCCTGTGAAATTTCTAGTTTTCATTGTTTGCACTACTTATCTTTGCACTTGATTTTTTGAAAGTTAAGACTAGTCACTTTCACTTTTGTTTCTAGTCTTTTCTGATTTCTTACAGAATTATGTTTTCAATATCCCACCCAAAGCAAAACTTATATGCAACTAAATGTGCTTTATAAGGCCAAGAAAATATTTTTAGTGTTAGCTATGTAAAAGAAAAATTTGTTTTGATAAACTTTTTAATATAGGCATTTATTTGCCAATAAAATCCTTTGTAAATGTAAGTTTTATTAACTATTTAAATAGAATTAAAGTTTAGGAAATATATGTGTGTGTGTATACGTGAAATGATGTCTTTAGATCCACCTTCTGGCTTGAGATGGCCTGGTTTTGGATTGTTGGTCTGTTTTCACAGAAGTCAATGAGATCTGAATGTAGCTGGGTACTTGCTTAAATAGCTGGAAGTGAAGTGGGTAGCAAATGGTAGCTCCCTCTTTCATGTAGTTTTCCTTAATGTTCATATAGTTCCCTTATGGTCTGTGTGATACAACTGATATTGACATAATTACTTTAAATGAATAGTACATTTTGGAATTCACTTTTGAATCACTTTTTGAGGAGGAAGAGCATCAGTGGGTAAGAGACTTTATTTTAACCAGATGCAGTCTTACGACCTCAAAGATGTACTCTAGCAAGAAAAGAATAAAAAGTGTACCTGTGAACGTATTTTTTGTCTTAGATTATGCAACACAGTATTCAGAATTGCAAAAAAAAATTGACAGTTTAACCAGTGGAACAGAGATGTGTTTTGGGCTAAAATTAATTTTTTATAAGTTATTTAATTATTTTATATTCTCTTTCTCATAGATTTTTATGCACTATATACTTAAAACCAAGTGAGAGGCCTCTTTTCAGATCTGGTTTATTTTTGGAATGCCTGAGTGTGTTTCTGGATAGGAAGGTGGTGTTTTAATTCTTGACATGCTCTTCTCAGCATGTTTTACCAGTCATTCTGGATCTTCTTTTTGCAAATTCTGTTGAAAACTCAGTGATGTAATGAGCAAGTCCTCTATGACATAGTGTGAATGTTTGTGACCGATTTATTGTGGAACCTTACGGTTTTGTTTTTACTTTGGGTAGAAAATTTAATTCCATTGTCCTCTGATTTTAGGTTTATCTAGTGGAATTATGCTAGATAGTTGTCTGAATATGTGCTAATTTTGGGAAACAAATGTTCATAAATGTGTATTTGACTCCAGATAATCCTTTCAAAATCACAAGTTAAAGGCTCACATCATTAAGAGTTACCTAAGCTTTATGTTGTCAAATCTTTAAATGTGGATGTTGTTCAGCATTGTATCTATGAATTTCCTTTAGGAAAAGAGAAAAATTTAGTCTTCAAACCTTGTCTTGGAGATTAAATTTACCATATATGGAAAATGAAAAATTTTAGAAAGTGGCTTTATTTTTTAATGGAGTTTAACCAGCTTAATTATTTTTTCTAGTTTGAAGCATTTATTTCCCAATGTGAATAAAGGGAAAAGATCAGCAATTTGCCCCTCCCCTTTAAGGCCATTTTTAGTTTTCTGCCCTCATTTCCCAGTCCTGGTATAAAATGAATTACGGGTATCCCTCTTAAGTCCCTATAACCCTTTTTTGGATCACAGATTCATTTATCTTTGATAATCAGATGAGAGTGATGGACCCTCTCCCAGAAAAAAAAATGCACACATAATTTTGCATACAACCTCAGGGGCATCACACATGTTCTGAAACCCAAGTTAAGGATCTCTGCTCTAAGAGAACTCTGTACAGAAAATTTCAGTGAAAATTATTGATAAAATTAAGAACTAACTATTGGCTTCAAATATTTCAGATTGGAATTATTGTTAGATGGTGGCCCCTACTAACAAAATGTGACATGGCAACCAGTTCTGTTAGACATAATAACATCCAGACAGAAGGAAGAAAAAGCAAAGTTCTGAAAGCTGTTTTTATGGAGTCAGGGCATCTCTATATGTGGGAGCCATTACTGGTTCAAGGCAGGGATCAGGGTGCCTGACAAATTCTAGCAGGGTAGAGTTTGATAAATCACATTGCTCAGGATGCCAAGGGGTTAACCATTATCTTAACCCCTTCCTCACCAAAAGATTTTAGTTTTGCCTATTGGGAATAAGATGTCACTAGGGAAAAAAAGATTTGCCTTACAACTTTGCTGGAACACATCAGTTTGGTGATGGATGGGACACTAGTGTTATTTTTAAGAAGGTGCATAAAACCAAAGTAAATTATTCTCTATGTAGAACTTTATTTACTAGTAATATTTGTTTGGGTATATTAGCTTTGACAATTTTTACCAGTAAATATTAGTTTTATTTAAAACTGAGAATTCAGTTTATAAATAGGATAGTTGATATATCTGTTCTTTCCCTTGTGTAAAGAATAGTTTAAAGATTTATGCACACTTTTTACTTTTCTCTCTTAATGCCATGGGGTGGGGTGGGTGAGTCGGGGAAGATCATTGAGTCAGTAACTGACCAAATGTCTTCTTCAAATTTAAAAATTGAAAAGCAGCACTTTAAGTCTAACTCTACACCATTTTATTGCATGTATTAGTTTTAATAATTTTTGGTGCATGCCTTTGGGCTTATTCAAAAGTGTACAATAGGAAAGTATATTTCCTTTCTTAGAAAGGAGATGTTTTTCTACTTTGCAACATGTGATTACAAAAATCTTCCTCTGTGGGAAGATTAACCATGTATTGAACTACTGAAAAGTATATATTTTTAGATATACAGAAGGAATCTACATGGAGCAGCATTCAGACCTATATAGAAGTCATAGTATTCTGTATAGGACCAAAAAGGAGGTTACCTTAAACACTTAAACAGACTTTGTTGGGTAGAAATACCTTTAGATCTTGCATTGACTTCCAAAAAGAAAATGCCACAGAAGTTTGCTGAAAACTTTTGTTGCTTGAATTTTCTCTGTCAGTGTATTTAGCCCAAATGTAACAGCTTTGGGTTAGCACACATGTAAGAATCAAAAACACCAAGCTAACTAAACAGTTCAGTCTTGTTTGCCAATCCAGCTTGACTGAAATAAGCAAACTAATCACATACAACATGAAAAACTGTCCAACTCCTCAAAGGTTTTGACAAAATAACCTTGGCTGATGTGGGAAGACTCCCACTTCAATTTTTGACCTGACAGTGAAGATTCATGCTTGACATGATTTCAAACCTGACAGTGTCTGTTTAAGGAGCTATGGTACAGTTTGCTAATTCAATCCCAGATACCTGTTGATCACCTGTGAGATCTAGAGTCCAAAGTAGCCAGCAGCCGTATCCCTGAGTGCTCTGTGCCCATCAGATATCTTAAAGTAAGCAGGGTTGGGACGGGTCACAGCTTGGATGATTGACCTCAGATGCTATAGACAGCCCCAGATTCAAGAATTGTGTCTGCTTTCTTGAGAGTCATCACTGAACTAGTGTCCCACACTGTGTTACTTACTGTAGATGCTCTTAGAGGAGGCCCAGAGCACACATCCTAATCCCTTGTGGTACTCAGAGAGGGGGTGCTAACTCTGATGCCCTGGCCAAATTCCAGTTTAGGGATGTGGGTCTTCTCATTCTAATTGGAAATGTGCATCACTTCCCATTCTTCCTGTTGATCTCAGTGCAAACTACACTAGTCTGTTTCTTTGCCCTGGTCCCAAGTCTCTAAGATGCTGGTGTGTATTATATGGGCCAAGTTCATGCCTTATCCTAATGCACAAGAATTGAGGAATGGGTGAACTTGGTGTCAGAGTGCCCTGTGGTTAGATGGTGGACTCTTGTGATGCAGAGGGGATGAAATTGGCCCTCTTTTAGCATAAGTTGGGGAATGTGCACTGGCCAGAGGCTTCTAGCCATGAGATGTGAGCTGAAACCAATTTTCCCTCTTTTCTTATAGCATGTTGAGAAAATCTGTTGGGTTTTCAGCAGTCAGGGAAGGCCGGAGTTCTGCTTTAATCTGGGTAACTGAGGCTGGTTTGAGCAAGACTTTGGTTAATTAACTGGGTTCTCAGATGCCACAGACTCCGTGAGAAGTCACCATTATTTTCAATGGTTGTGATAGAATTTCCCCTTAGTAGCCATTATTTTAAGATTATATTGCAGAGTTGCTTTATTTTGAGCTTTTGTGTATACACAATCCCAAACTGGAAGAAATTTAAAAAAAAAAAAATGGAATCCTGCTGTGAAAGGTATATATTACTCTAGATTTTTCTTACTGTAAATATTGTAAGATTGTAATACTGTCGATATTTTATTAACCAACAAATGTTAATCTATGTGAATTCAAACTTATTTTAAATGTGCTTCTTATTTACTGTGTGTGGTCCCTGTTGCTGACAGTATTAAGTTATATTCTGATGTAAGATTAACTTTATTAAAGAATGTAAACATTAATGTTTCCTTATGGGAAAACAAATAAAGTATAAAGAAGACAATTCTTTTCATTGAAATATACTGTGTATTTACACTTGCTAGACCCAGCACCACTTACAAATTTAGTACACTGTTCAGAATTTTAGTTAACACAGCTGACATGGTTGTGCTCTCTTTGAAAGTCTAAGAGAAGGTATTGTTAGAATATAAACAGTTTGTATTTGTCTGCTGTGAATCATGATCTTGAACTTTCTAATCAAGTTTGTAAAATTTTTATAGTAAAACATTTTAATGACAATTTAAAAATTTATCTTCTCTAAAAAATGGTCAAAACTATATCATTTCAGAAATAGAATTGTTCTTTAATATCTTTCCAAAATGACTTTGGTTAAATGGACCAGATGTATATTAGTTAAAATTTAGGACTAAGTTGTTGGTATTTTTTGAGTTTACAAGTTAATCCTTATTGGAAATGTGCCAATATACAGTAGAATATCATTAATTTGCACTGTTTGGGGACCCCATTTAAGAATGCTGAATTTTGCCAACTAAGAAGCAAATGCAATTTAAAAAGTAAATTTGAGCATTCTGTATTAAATATGTGCAGTTATTATCACATGAAGAAACGCAGTGTGTCGGGCTGTAATATAACCATATTTGCTGTCATGTTCTCCCATCTCAGTGCTGGGAACTCACCATGTGGAAACCAAGCAAACGTGTTGTGCATCAGCCGGCTTGAGTTTGTTCAATATCAAAGCTGAAACTAGCAAGGTCTGCTGTACTGCTTATTGAAGTATTGTGATTCTTTTAGGCATTGATTCTTACAAAATATATACTGTAACAGTATACTTTGTACAGATTTAAATTTTATTTGAAAAAATGAAATAAAGTAGGCAAAAAAATAAAGATGTTTATTTTTCATGTGACTATATAAACAGATCAGTCTTTTGTTTCAGTGCTTTTTGGGGGAAGGGGTCTGGTTGCTCTTGGATTTATTTATATTTTGGATAGATGGAAATCATTTTCAGGACTCTCAACAGGTATACTTGCCTATTAGGATCACTAATTGGGCTGCAAACATTACTCTTATTCTATTTTACTTTAAAACAGTTTTATTTTGGTAGGTTTTTAAATTTTTTTTTTTTTTTTTTTTTGAGACAGAGTCTCCCTTTGTTGCCCTTGGTAGAGTGCCATGGCGTTATAGTTCACAGCTACCTCTTAACTCTTGGGCTCAAGTGATTCTCTTGCCTCAGCCTCCCAAGTAGCTGGGACTATAAGTGCCTGAGAGATGGGGTCTCGCTCTGGCTCAGTCTGGTCTCGAACCTGTGAGCTAAGGCAATCCACCTACCTCAGCCTCCCAGAGTACTGGGATTACAGGCATAAGCCACTGTACCCAGCCTAAAATTTTCTAATAGTGTGATGGTTAACCTAGTCATCATTTTGAAGAAAAGGAAAAACTTTCCCTATAGATCATGTTCCTTTCTCATGGAAGAATTTTTCTTTTCAGTAATTTTAAATTTGAAGTTGGTTTGGGGTAGTGGAAGGGTTACAAAAGATCCCATAACAAAAGATGAAGAGAGTCTTCTGCAGAAAATAGAGGTGGTGCTTTAAAATAAGATCCCTTTTAAAACTGCTTTTCTAGTGAGTGAAATGGCAGACAATGAATGAAGTTGCCAATAAAAACATGGCAGAGGAGCAATCCTTCAGGATAGTTTCAATAGGGCCAGCTCCTAGAAGAGTAGATTATCTGACCAAGGAGAACTACCCCAGTTTTGACCTCTAACTCAAAAACCAGCAGAGGCCCCAGGTATATATTTTCCTCATCTTTTAGAAGTGGAGTTTGAGGTTTTATTTGTGGTTTCCTCCTTTTACTTTTTTTTTTTTTTTTTTTTTTTGAGACAGAGCCTCAAGCTGTCACCTGGGTAGAGTGCCGTGGCATCACAGCTCACAGCAACCTCTAATTCCTGGGCTCAAGCGAGTTTCTTGCCTCCGCCTCCCAAGTAGCTGGGACTACAGGCGCCCGCCATAACGCCCGGCCATTTTTTGGTTGCAGCTGTCATTGTTCTTTGGCACGCCCAGGCTGGATTCGAACCCACCAGCTCAGGTGTATGTGGCTGGCGCCTTAGCCCATTGAGGCACAGGCGCCAAGCCTCCTTTTACTTTTTGATGTTTCCATTTACCTTCAGGATGGATATGAAGAATGCTTGAAAAAAGTAGTTCTCCAAGTTTTCTGACAAAAATCACGCTATGGAAAACATATATGACAATTACTTAAATATATGTGATAATGGTTATATTCTAAAACTGGATGCCATAGAATATCTCCAGTTCATGGTATTACAGTTCCCAGAGTAAATCCCAAGAGTTTATTTTGATTATTGTTTTGCTGTTCTTTTGCTAAAATGGTCCTCCTTTATAGAAGACAGCAGCATTGAACAAGCTTCCACATCTGACAACCACCAACTCCAATATAAATAATGGAGAGATTTGCTTTATGAAAACGTAAAGCTAAGGGTGTCACTGTTTTAGAAAGGTTGGTGAGGTGCCTATGAAACTCCAGTTTTCCTTAAGTTCTGCAGTACCTCTGAATTTGTGGGGATATGGGGAGCCATACAGAAGACAGGTGGGTACTTCAAATAAAAGAGACCAGATTCTTGTCTCCTCAGTGTGGGATCAGGTAATCCATGGGTCCCTGTCTGAAAGGACTCTCAAATACAGGGCTTGAAACTCCAGCAATGATTTGCTCCTAGCAAGTACAAGGGAATGAACAGCCAACATCCAGGCCCCTTCTTAATTGTCCTGTGGTCTTCATCTTTTAAAGGGTCCAAATGGGACCATGATTAAATATGCTGAGTGGTCAGTTTGGAGAGCAAGACACCCTAAGGTGAGATCCTACTGCAGGGCTACAGGAGGAGTCTTCTAGACTTGTAATAGGTCTGAACTATAACTCAAAGTTATACAGGGAGCCTCTTAAAGAAAGGGGCCGAAGATTCTCAAGCAGAACTATTTATCATTTTACGTTAGTGCTTTTTTTCTAAGGTAATGTAATTGGCAGTCTCTTTTACCTCCATCTCTCCAATGGATGTGAACTTAATTTATTTAACCATGTTGTGTGTGCTTTGTTTTGGTTCTTTTTTTTTTTTTTTTTTTTTTTTTTTTTGAGACAGAGCATCAAGCTGTCACCCTGCATAGAGTGATGTGACATCACAGCTCACAGCAACCTCCAATTCCTGGGCTCAAGCGAGGCTCTTGCCTCCACCTCCCAAGTAGCTGAGACTACCCGCCACAACGCCCAGCCATTTTTTGGTTGCAGCAGTCATTGTTGCTTGGCGGGCCCGGGCTGGATTTGAAACTGCCAGCTCAGGTGTACATGGCTGGCGCCTTAGCCTCTTGAGCCACAGGCGCCTGGCCTGTTTTGGTTCTTTTGCATGGTTTTTAGAAATATCTTTGTTCCTAGTTTCAGTAACAATTTTTTTCTAAGCAAATAGGGCTTTTTGATCTTGGCTACTGGGTTTTTAAAGAGGTTCTGCTCTTTCAGGACCAGAGGAAAGAGTTCTTTTCCAGTATTTGACTGCTAGCTTATGTCAGGGCCAGCACATACCTCCACTGTTCTTAGGAGGAAGAACCACTTTTTTTCCCCTCTGAAAATAGGGATTCCACCTTAATATGACAAATCTCCAGAGTGTTTCCAATAGCATCAATCTAATTTTCTTGCCAACATTGATTTTCATTCACTTTGATTTGTTTCAATCAGACCATTTGGCACTTAGGTTAGCAGTGAGAAAATGTCAAGAAACTGACTCACTGAATATTGAAATGTTTAAAGGAGTACGATATCCCTCTTACAGCCAGCAGGATTATCCAGTTAACTCCACCATCTCAGGCATCCTGGCTCTCCTGGAATGCTCAGCATACACATTTGACCTTTGTCAGCCCACTGTGGAGACTGGCGGCAGCTCCAACCTAGCTTTACTTTCTTTCTTTAGCAGTGGTACTGAGGGCGGGTCTGTACTGCTGTCATCCTAAATTTTTCCAAGCTCACCATCTTTTTTATTTTTTAAACATTGCGTGCTTAAAATATTCAAGGCATTAAGCTAAGTGTTTTACCCAGATCATTATACTTCATTCTTATTACAACTATCATTAGCCCCATTTTACAGAAGAGGATGCTGAGGCACAGAAGTTAACATACCCAGGATTCCATACCAGATAGGCTGATGGGAAAGCACATCCATGGTCTTAGTCACTGTAATATATTGCCTTCTCTGTGAAGTTCTGCCTCCTCATCCCTTAATTTGTAGAATTTCCTTGACTTTGGTTTTGCCTCAGGATGTGTTTAGCTGGATGGCAAAGCCAATGTTCCTGTAGCAAAGGAGGATTCCTCTGCATAGCTCAAAAGCCACACTTCCTGTTCCGGAGGTTGATTCATGAATGAATCCACATTTTTATTTCCTCTTCTCCTTTCAAGGGGGAATGATTTACTCACAGCAGATCTGAAGGAAGTTGGCAATTGGCCCTTCCAGGCCTCTCTCCACTGCTCTTTCATAAAGAAAGCACAGCCCTGAGTACTATTCTTGCCTCCTCCCACCCTTACCACAATGACCTGATCAAAGGGTTCTATGAATGAGGATCTTGAATTTTGCCTTGTTGAGTTGTCAGTTTCCCTTACCCTGTTCCCATATTCTACCTCTAGCAGACATCCTTTCTTTCTTAAAGCAGACCTCCTATCTGAGCCCATGTGGCTTCAGATACAAGTTCAGCGACAAGGGTTCCTAGCCCAGAGTTCTGCTTGGGCTTTTAGGTTTCTGGAAGCATTTTGCTGCACTCTCTAAAATGCTATTTCCCAGATGTTTCTTGACCTCTAAGGAAAGGTCCTTCTCCATGGGCTTCTCAAATTCCTTGAGATTTGGGGGGTGGTTTAGAGGGCTATGGCATCTGTTAGAACTCTTGTCTGAAAAGGAAAGATCATAATTTGAACTTGAACACTTCATGTTTTTTGTATCCTCTAACGCATTGGTTCTCTAAAAGTGTGGCCCCTAGACCAAGAGCATTAGCATATCCTTGAAAGAATTTAGAAATACAAATTCTTGGGCCCCACTCCAAACCTACTGAACCAGAACCACTGGGTCTAGGGCCCAGCAGTCCCCGTTGTAGCAAGCCCTACAGGTGATTCTGATGCATACTGAGCGTTTGTGTTTTAGAGGGATATGTTTGCAGCACATACAGGGAGCAGGAAGCCCTTATCCCTGTGCTGTCTGGGGTAGGTGATGCACACTCTCAGTGACATTCAACAGTACACACAGGAAGGACCACTGCTTTCTGAAACAAAGGTTGTTTTTTTTTTTTTTTTTTTTTTTTTTACTCTTTTGGAATCTTAGGTTTGAGAATCTGATGAAAGCTTGATGCCCTCTTAGCTGTTTCAGAGACTCCATAAAGTCAAAGTTAAGAATACTTGCTCTGTATTCTTTTCTGTAAATCAATTCTGTCTTATCACGGACGGGTGGGGGGGGGGAATAATGTAATGAAGAATAATAAAATACATGTATTTAGAAAAAAAAAATACTTGCTCATGAACTCAAAGCTTGTCCATTCTTCTCTGGCTTCTACCTGCTCACAGCACCACTCCAGTAAGGGATAGCCACATACCCCTTTTCTCCCCTCTTCATCTGGGTACTGTTGGATGTCACTGAGAGCGTCACCAGACAGCACAGGGAGAAGGGCTTCCTGCTTCTTGTATGTGCTGCAACCAGAGCCCTCTAGGCATGGAGCACCAGGCCAGGAGTCTGGGACCAAGCATAAAAGTGATTCCTTCTCCAGGAGCTGTGAGTTGTGTGTTAGAGCAGAACTGCTAGGAACTGTTAAACTTTCCATGATAGTCCTGTCTGGGGCATGACAACTACAGCTAGAGCATTGTCATTGGCAAGTCTTGGTCTTCCAAGAGAGGAACTCCTATCACAAGGTTTAGACTTTTATTGCCAAGCTAAAAGCTTCTCAGCTTGTGCCTTTATAAACTAGTTCCACCTGAGCAGCTAGTTACATGGGGCACCACTTTCAGCTTTTTTTTTCGTGGTTTTTCTTGGGTCATGTCTTAAACTGGTACTCAGCATCTTCACTAGGAAAAAAGTGCCTTCTCTAAATCCAGAGCCTCCTAAGAAGGACACTGACTTTGAAAAGAGTGCCCCAAACTGCAGAGCTTGGGCCACCCTGTGAACCACTCCGTCTGGCTGGTAGAACTGCTTCCCTGTTCTGAAATGTGGCCCAGAGATGAAAGGCTTGTTTCCAGACTGTCACTTCACACATACGAAACAGAAGCTTAATCCCCTCACAAAACACATACCTTTCCCCATCTTAGTCCTTCCATTGTAATAAAGGGCGCCACCAACATACAAATTGCTCAAACAGAAGACAGAGCTTATTCCAGATTCTAGTTTTCTTCAACCTTCATATCCAAAATATATTCTGTATCTGCCCACATCTCATGACCTACACCACTATCACTCTAGATCAGCGGTTCTTAAACTTCAGCCTATGTCAAAATCACCTGAAGAGCTTGCTAAAATACATGCTGCTATATCCTAGTACAGATACTGGAGTAGGAACCTGAGAATTTGCATTTCTAAAATGTTCTCAGGTGATGCTGATGCTGTTGACCCAGAAACAACACCCTGAAACCACTGCTATACTCATGTTGTATCTAGAGTGTCTAGCCATCTTGCTTTGCTTAAGACCATCTAGTTACGCCTCTTGTCCGTACTTAATTATCTATAGCACTCCTGTTCACTTGTACAAGTATTTCAGTTTGGATGACAAATTACATGGGCATCCATTTCATCACCTGACGGCCTCTTCACTGGTCCCCCTGCTGCCATGCTTGCCCTCTGCTATCCATTCTCTACACAGCAGCCAGAATGATCTTTTTAAAAATGCTAACTGGGCTCGGCGCCTGTGGCTCAACGGGCTAAGGCACCAGCCACGTACACCTGAGCTGGCGGGCTCGAATCCAGCCCGGGCCCGCCAAACAACAATGATGGCTGCAACCAAAAAATGGCCGGGCATTGTGGCGGGCACCTGTAATCCCAGCTACTTGGGAGGCGGAGGCAGGAGACTCGCTTGAGCCCAGGAATTGTAGGTTGCTGTGAGCTATAATGCCATGGCACTCTATCCAGGGTAACAGCTTGAGGCTCTGTCTCAAAAAAAAAATAATAAAAATAAAAATGCAATTGGATTATGTAACTCTGTTTTCCCATCACACTTAGAATAAAAGTCTAACTCTGCTGTGGTTACAAGGCCCCTATGATCTGGCCCTACCTAACTCTCTAGCTTTTTCTTCTTCCTCTTACTCCTTTGTTCATTTCTTTCAGCAATAGTGATTGCCTTTCTGTTTTTCAAATGCATGGAGCCCTTGACACCTAAAGGCCTTTGGCTTTGCTCTTTTCTTCCTAGAATGCATTGCCCCCATATCCTCCTTTGGCTGGCCCTTTTTCTTTTTTTTTTTTTTTTAAATACATGTATTTTATTATTCTTCATTACATTATTTCCCCCCCCCCCCACCCGTCCGTGATAAGGCAGAATTGATTTACAGAAAAGAATACAGAAAACACCAAAGCTCCTGGTAGTGGGAG
>CAUYRH010061222.1:0-33818 GCA_963574655.1 Perodicticus potto | reverse complement strand
CGGCTTGGCGCCTGTGGCTAAATGGGCTAAGGCGCCAGCCACGTACACCTGAGCTGGTGGGTTCGAATCCAGCCCGGGTCTGCCAAACAACAATGATGGCTGCAACCAAAAAAATGTCTGGGCATTGTGGTGGGCGCCTGTAGTCCCAGCTACTTGGGAGGCAGAGGCAAGAGACTTGCTTGAGCCCAAGAATTGGAGGGTGCTGTGAGTTGTGATGCCAACGCACTGTATCCAGGGTGACAGCTTGAGGCTCTGTCTCAAAAACAAAAACAAAAACAAAAACAAAAACAGTACTCTTCTACGATATGTTTCTTAGTTACCTATTCACAATTTATCATCCCTGGAAGCCCAAACTCTTCCCCTCTCTTTGTCTTGTCACTTCACAATTTGTCACCCTTTGTTAAAATGACATACAAGCCCTTTAGTCTGACCACTTCTCTGGGGTCTTCTTTTCTGTGAGGCTCCCCACACAGGTAAAAAATATCAACATCAAAGAAAATGTTTATGCTTTTTCTCTTGTTAATTCGGCTTTCATCAGTTTAATTTGCAGCCCTCCGTCACTGAACATAAGAGGGTAGAAAAAGTTTTTTCTTCCTCTAAATAGGGAACATGGAGACTGAGGATCACTTTCTTTCTGAATTGCTTTGAAAGTGAAGATTTCCAAAGGCAAACAAGCTGCATCTTTCTGCTTTTAAAATCTGGAGGGATCTCTGGAATTGATCTTCAGAAGACCAGGCAGCAAGGTGTTACTAGAATGAGTTTGTCATTCATAATAATGGTTATTACTCTGCTTCCTTGCCTCTGAGCTACTGCTCCCTCCTTTTTTTGTCCTGGTGCCACCCCCATGCAGCAGGTACAGGAATAGAGCCCAGAGCTGGGAAGCCATGAGGTGGCCCAACTCACCCCTACACCCTCACCCCAGCAGAGCCTTTATCAAGCCCAGTTCCCACTTGGTGAAATGACCCACCAACACAGCACAGAACAGGAGAGCCTGCAGAGGGTACTGCCAGGACGCAGGATCACTCTGGTAAGTAAGGGCCCCTATCCGGGGCTCCACCGAGGGACAGGACCTGCCAGACCGGTTTGTAAACCAGCTCTAGCTGCTTCGCGGTGACTGTGGTGTGTCGGAGATGAACACAAATCTGGATGCTCAAACAATTCTCTTGATGTTTGGTTTTCTTTTAACTTAAGAAAGTCTTTCGCTTTTCTTCCCTTTTTATCTTCTGTGCAGCTGGTTCTCAGATATGCTCAGCCCAGCTTGTTTATCTTGTGAGCTTCAGAAGGCTCTCTCTCTCCTGACCCCGCCCGTTGTTCCTTTCCCATTCGATTACATCTTTCCTTGGTAATAGGGTTTTGACGGGCCTTTTGTACAATGCTAAGCCACCATGAGACCAGAATATTCTCCCCTTATTTTTTACCAGGTGCTTTTATTTCCTGAACTGTTTTTGCAAGTGGGCATGGGTCTGATTAGTGCTCCGGGTTGGCAAAGGGAGCCGGTATTCAGGGAGAAGATTGGATGCTGTAGCCTGTCAATTGGTCTTTAAAAGAAATAAGCAAAAGTTGATCACATGCTGAAGCTCAGGGACAATGCAGAGCTGCCTCCCAAGAGGCCAATCAATTTCAATTAAGGAGATTAAAAGTCCAGAGCACAGAGATCTCGGTCACATGTTTCTCCATGCCTCGTTCCTCCAGCAGCCTGAAGCAGGCACTGAGCTCCAGACACAAAAGGAAAAGCCAGTTGAAGGGGCTTGGTGTTTCCTCTTGGAGCGCTTTCAGCAGTTTGGCTGAACCTTCTTACCTATGCAGGGCTGACTTGCTCAGTGTAGGATGTTAAGCAGCACTGTCCCCCAACCCATGAAATATCTGCGTGGCTCTGGACCTATGCCACGGTGCCAACTAGCGCCAGCCCAACTCTAAGCAAAGCTGACACCCCCACGCACATCTCTGAGGACACAGCGACTGTGGTGCTCCACAGCCCTCCCTCTGCACTGCTCTCTAGGCAGAGAGGAGGCCTTCTGTGCCCCCTGGCTGGGGGACTGATTCTCCCCACTGGATCTTCCTCCTACACTGCAGAGGCGCTCCTCCTGGGGTTCCAGACCTCCACGTTCCCTAACTGCCCCCAGCCCAGACCCCTGCGGGACCAGGGCAGGAGTGGCAGAGGAGGTAGGGGCCAGCCTGGCCAGGGCCTGGTTGAGAAGGAGGTGGACAAGGGGGCGTTGGCATCACACAGACCTGCAGCTGATCTATGAAGTCGACGATTAAGTTGGAGAACTCATTCTAGAGAACATGCTGCCTACCTAATCGCTGAGTATCACCTCCCGGTGCTCCTCTAGGGAAGCTGTGCTCTGGTGCCAACACCTAGTCTGCCCTTCAAAGCAATGTTGGAACTCTCTGGAATGGCCATCGGAGCTGTGGTACAAGTTCTGACAATTAAGTTTGTGACCTCCTCCTAGAAAAGGTGCTACATGCCTCATACCTGAGTGTCACCATGGTCACCTTTGAAGTACTCCCATGGCCATCTGGCGACCTAGTGATATTCAGCAATGAGATATTAGCATGTTTTCTAGGATGAATTCACAACTTTTTTTTTGAGACAGAGTCTCACTCTATCACCCTGGGTAGAGCGGCATGGCGTTGTAGCTCACATCAACCTCAGACCTTTGGCCCAAGCAATCCTCTTGTCTCAGCCTCCTGAGCAGCTGGGATGACAGGTGCCTGCTACAATGCCCGGCTAGTTTTTAGAGCTGGGGTCTCACTCTGGCTCAGGCTGGTCTCTAACTCCTGAGCTTAAGCAACCCACTCATCTCGGCCTCCCTGAGTGCTAAGATGACGGGGGTGAGCCACTGTGCCCAGCCTCAAGTTCACAAACTTAATTGTCAGACCTTGAGTCTCTAACTCTTATTGGCTCTCCCTCAGCACTGAGTTTAAGCACGAGGTCAACTTTTGTTTATTTCTTTGTAAGACCAGTCGACACACCATGACATCCGATCTGACTCTGGGCGTTCAGGTGAGCTTTATTTTCTGCATTTATTAAAAAAGAGCACCTCACGGGTTTCCTGCCAGGCTCCCGGGAGGAGAAGCTCGTAATATCCTCTAGTCAGCCCTGTACTGCAGACAGCTGCGTAGTGACACTGGGCAGGAGAAAGGCTGGCCGAACACCTCACCAGCTCCTCGTCTGCTGTGGTCTGAATGTTTGCGTCCCTCAAATTCATACACTGAAATCCCCACCCCCACCGTGATGGTGTTAGGGGTGCGGCCTTTGGGGGGTGATTAGGTTATGAAGGGGGAGCTCCCATGAATGGGATTAGTGCCTTTCTAGTAAAGGGGCCTCAGAGGGTCCCCTCGTCGCTTCCATCATGTGAGGACACAACAGGAAGCACGGTTAGGAGCCAAAACGCCGGCCCTCACCACACGTGATCTGCTGTGATCGGAGACTTCCCAGCTTCCAGAACTGTCACGTGTTTGCCGCTGGGCGCTACCAGTTTACAGTGTTCTGTTACAGCGGGCGAAGATGCCTTAGCCAGTTTGTGTATCGCGAAGATGTGATGGACACTCTCTGTGAGCAGTGACCACCATGCGGACGTCAGTTTGTGGGGAACACAGGGCAGGAGTGAAATAGGCCTGAGGGGGAGGCATGTGCAGGGGTGTAGGAAGGGCTGAGCCTATGGTCTGGTTGGGCCTTGCGGGCAGGAAGGAGGAGAAGCATTTCAGCAGGGGAGTAGCCCCAGGCTGATGGAAACCACAGGTATTTGTGGGGCAGGCAAGTTAAGTGGGCCGGGTGGAAGCCAGCCAGCCAGAGGCCTGGGGCCAAAAATGACTGCAAAGATAAACAAGGGAAGACGGAAGCCACAGTTCACTTTGCCGTGGGTGACAGCCTCTTTAGGGACAGGCTGTTCCCCACAGGGGCTCTTCCTTCTCTCTGCGTCTTGTCTTTTGGCTGCTTTCCTGTTAACAGCACAGCCTCAGGAACAGAAGGGGAGAAGGGAAGGTTCTATTTGCATGCATTTCAGTCTATCTGGCTGCTTGTTTGGTTATCAAAAGGGCAGGAGAAGTGACTGCCCCAAGACTATAGGCTAGTAGCAGAACCCCCGGCCCTCCTGGCCTGACAGGTGCAGGGAGTCTTATGCAGCTGACTGAAGTCACGGCATCCTGCCGTCCAGTCTGGAGGTTTTTCTCCTGTACCCCCAGTGTCCTCCCTGGCCAGTCTCTCTAAATAATTGAGAAATGAGTGGCAAAGCTATAGGGTTACTTTTGTTGTAAAGATAGGGAATTGAAAAACTTGGAAAGAATCTGGACCCTTTTCTAAATCAACAGCAACAATAAGTCTTGTGTAGCCAGGCGTTGTGGCGGGCACCTGTAGTCCCTGCTACTCGGGAGGCTGAGGCAAGAGAATCGCCTAAGCCCAGGAGTTGGAGGTTGCTGTGAGCTGTGTGACGCCACGGCACTCTACCGAGGGCGCTAAAATGAGACTCTGTCTCTACAAAAAAAAAAAAAAGTCTTGTGCAGATCACACTATACATAAAAAAAAATGATGTTTTTCTTGATACAAATTTATTTTATACATGTGGAGACTCGGAACTTACTATTTATTTCAAAGAGGAGAGAAACTACTGCTATACGGAGCTGAAAGATTGCTAAGAAAGGAGGCAGTGGGTTTCCAAAAGGGCCCAGGGTTGTGGGAAGAAGGGGGTGTGAGCCCCCTTCTCCCTGGGATAGAAGCCTGTGGGAGGGGTTGGGGACCCAGCTGCAGAAGGGCATGGGCTAGACTCAGCTCTCTACGTCCTAGGGATTGGTTTGGCCCTGCCATGTCATGGGAACGAAGGCTAATTTTGATTAAGACCCACAGGAAGAACTGTCTACCAGTTGAGGTCATCTCAGAAACACTGTGTGGGGTGTCACTGGCACAGCCAGGGTCCCAGTCAGCTCCCTCTTCTGTAACAAAATACCAGGCCAGGTGGCTTCCGTAAAAGACACTGATTTCTCATAGTTCTTAAGGCTGGAAGTTTGAAGGGAGGGGACCATAACTCAGCCCTTACAGCCCCTTGCCCTACTGGCTTCAGTTTCATCAGCAGGAAAATAAGGGGTGAGGCCGAGAACCCCCAGATTCCTCCTGAGCATGTTAAGACAGTCTAGAATTGTGCTCAGCCTTCCTAGTGGTGCTGATGTAGGGCACGTCATGTAATCTTCCCAGATAGAAATTTATTTATATAGCACAGGTAATAAAAATAACTTCTATTTGTCCCGCTAGGTGTCCTGAGCCTTAAGTGATGGTTGCCACGATGATGTATTACAAAACCAAACGAATTACTCCTTAGGACGGGTAAGCCACAGCAACAAAAAACAGGCTTTCAAACCAAGAGGAGATTGGAACGCCTTCTTAACAACATTGCTTTATCGATGCAGTGCAAACAAACTATGTTAGAATCTATTGATTCTCTTTGAGATCTAATAATATGTTTTATTCAGATCTTATTCACAGACCACTACCTCCAGGGGGCTTTCATAGGAACTGAAATTGACCAGTTACAAACAATTGGTTCTACTATCCTTTGAAATCCCTGGAGCAGGCATGTTTTAGCATACAAAAGACAGCAAGCTTTCTTTGGGAAACAAGACCTTTTTGCAAAAAATATCTCACTTCTAAACAAAATTGAAAAATGCCTAAGGCCAGCGAGGTGGCTCCTGTCTGTAATCTGAGCACTCTAGGAGGCCGAGTCGGGTAGATTGAGCTCAGAAGTTGGAGACCAGCCTGAGCAAGAGTGAGACCCTGTCTCTACCAAAAATAGAAAAACTAGCTGAGCGTTGTGGTGATTATAGACTTTCTTGAGGCTAATCAGATTTAGGACCAGTTCCTATTGACACCAGTGAGCAAATAAAAAATCCAGAAGGAGGTAAGTAACAGACTTAAAAAAACAAAGCTGTTCATTTTCCTTTTTTAAAGCATTGAATCCATATTTATATCACTGAGTCAAATTATTTATACATGTACTATAGGTTTTGCATTCCCAGAATTTGTTAGCATCCAGAGCATGATAAATTGTACCTGACTTATTTGTGAAAAATCATCTTAAGGTTTTTTTCTTTCCAGTGGGAATATACGTAGATGACACCTGGTGAGGCTGATGGAAACTGCTCTTCAAGTGTGTGGCCAGAAATCTGAATATCTAGATTCATGATGGACGGTGAAGAGTTGAACCTTTGGGGCAGTATTAAGATGCTCACCAAGTTATTCCCATCTGAACCTCATTTTCTTCTTCTCTAGCCCAGGTTCTGAACTCAGGGTTTTCTGTAAATATTAAATGGGAAAATGCATGCGGAGATACCTGCATGAGCCCTCCCAGGGTTAACAGTCCCATAAATGTCAGCTTTTATGTCATCATTATTACAGAGAATCTTTGCATGTTTGTATTTCATCTGTGGATAAGAATTAAATTTGCTGGAGAAAAAAAAAAACAAAAACGAGTAAGTCTCGGGCCTCCTTAGTGTGGGCTCCCATCAGTCCTAAAGACGGAGGTTTCCTCTGTCTCACCCCGACCCTGGCTGAGTTGGCAGGAGAAAGGGGCAGGTTAATGGGACAGAAACACACAGTTTTTCCCTGTGCAGTTTCAGTATTTGGCTTAAAGATCAGCAGGCCCACCTGAATTGAATGACCACTGCCCAATTTTTTCCAAATTCCATAATAATCATACTAATAATTATATTCTTCTTTGATCCATATCACTGTGTCCTATTGTAGCACAGAAAACTGAAGGTGGACCAATAACCATTGAAAAGGAGGAATCCATTAGGATTGTGATCTTTTTTTTCTTTTTTTTTTTTTTTTGGACTGAATGTGCCCCACCCTCCATTCACAAATCCTAAACCCCAAGGTGATGGCCTTTGTGAGGTGATTAAGCCAGGAGGATGGGGCAGTCCTTAGGACTAATGCCCTTAGGAAAGAACCAGGAAAGAGCCTATGTCTTTTCTCAGTTCTCTACCGTATGAGGACACAGTGAAAAGTTAGTTCTCTGTGAACCAAGGTTAGGGCCCTCACTAGGACCCAGTGCTGGCACCCTGATCTCAGAAATTCCTCTAGAATTGTGAGAAACAGATGTTTCTTGTTTAAGCCACCCAGTCTATGGTAATTTGTTGGTGCAATTTGCACTGACAAAGAGAACGAATTTTCCAAAACACGTTTTCTGTTTCTTCTTCTGCCTCAGGCTATTAGGTAGCAGCATAGCAGGTTGCTATTTGAGTTCTCTAAACAAACGACTGGTCTGGAATAAAGGGAGATACAGACTTTCCACGTGTCTTTCCCTCCATAGCCGAAGTCTAATACTTGGAGACTAATGCCTCTGGGAAGACTGCAGCAGAGAGAGGGAACAGTCTGCTAACTCAGACTTGGATATTCGACTTTGCTTCTCATCCTGCCACCCTCACCTTTCCTTGTCCAAAGATCACAATTGTGCTGCCATTTGTAGAGTGACTATCTTCAGGGAGTAGGCAGTAGTGGTTGGCATGACATATTTTATTGACATGTTTTATTTGTGAATCTCTCTACAACCTTTCAAGGTAGGTATGGTTGCTCCCGTTTCACAGGTAAGGCGACTGAGGTCTGAGCCTCACAGCTAATAAGCAGAAAAGCCAGGGCTTGGGGTTCAGAGCCTGCATTGTAACCAATATGCTATTTTTAATGTGTGATTTTGGGGGAAGGCATTTGAACATTTTGAGGGTCAGCATCCTCCTAGGCAAGACAGAGATAAGAATTCTATCTTGTAAGCTCAGGGAAAAATGTTCAAATCAGGGAAATATCCTCAAACAGATGAAAGAAAGTCTGGGTGTGGTGGCTCCTGCCTATAATCCCAGCACTTTGGGAGGCTGAGGCAGGAGGATTGCTTTGGGGCTAGGAGTTTGAGACCAGCCTGGGCAACATAGCAAAACCTCATCACTAAAAACAAAATTAACCCAGCATGGTGGCAGGTACTTGTATCCCCAGCTACTTGGGAGGCTGAGCCAGGAGGATCACTTGAGCCTAGGAATTCAAGGCTAGAGTGAGTTATGATCATGTCACTGTACTCCAGCCGGGGCAAGAGTGATTGTCTAAAATAAATAAAATAGTCCTATAAAGGATGTATTCTGAGAAACAGACCTTGGGAAACTCTGGCCTGCAGAATGAATTTCAGAATCACTCCAGTTTCCAAGGACTTGGACCACGTGGCTCCGAGCTTCATCTCCTATTGTGCCGTGTATTCGCCTTCAATTGTTTTTTTTTTTTTTTTTTGAGACAGAGCCTCAAGCTGTCACCCTGGATAGAGCGCTGTGGCATCACAGCTCACAGCAACCTCCAATTCCTGGGCTCAAGCGAGTCTCCTGCCTCCGCCTCCCAAGCAGCTGGGACTATAGGCGCCCGCCACAACGCCCGGCCGTCCCTTGGCTGCAGCCGTCATTGCTGTTCGGCGGGCCCGGGCCGGATTCGCACCTGCCAGCCCAGGTGCACGTGGCTGGTGCCCTAGCCCGTTGAGCCACAGGTGCCGAGCCTCGCCTTCAACTGTTGCCAAACTCACTGCCCTTCAGATTTCTGCCATCCCGTGTGCCTGCCTCTCCTCACTCAAGCTTTCTCCCTCACCGAGCTTTACTGAGGTGACTGCCACCTCCCTCTCTGACCACATTCTCTTCGTCCTTCAAGCCCCTCCCCCACGGAGCCTTCCAAAGGCATTGCCATCCTCCAGGTTCCCAATTTGGTTGATTGTCTGATACACTCAGACCAAACACCCCCGCCGGCTGCCTGTGGTCTCTCCTTCTAGAGTTCCTGGAGCTTCTGTTGCCCCTGTTTGTGGGTTTACGTTTCGTGTCCTCACTTATCCCTGGGGCATTGGCCTTTTATTAGGTTCTTCCCCCCTCCCTTTTCCTGGTGCAGGCCCTGTATACTGTGGGTGCACAATAAGTAGCTGCCAGTGTGATTAATGTCTTTGGGACTTGTGTTTTTTCCTCCTTCTGCTGGTGTTGCCTGGCCTTCTGGGGCATGGTGTCTGTGGACTCAGCGTCGGTGTCAGGAGGGCAGAGTGTGGGGGGCCAGCTGCGTTGGTCACATGACTTTCCAGGGCGCACCCAGGGGAAAGGAGAGAGATTCAGAGGAACGTGCAAGTGGGCCTAAGAGGATGTGGAGAAAGGAGTTGGCAGGCTGTGTGGCCCGAGGCAGGAGAGAATTCTGGTGACAGGTCCGGCTTTGCCTCTAACCGCCCCCTGCCCTCTGTGGGCATCATTCCCAGCAGCGTGAATGCTGAACTTTCCCCAAGCGCAATGCTGTCAATTTCCCCATGCTTGAGCCATGTCTAAGGGTTCAGCTGTTCCAGATGCTTCTGTAATGCCACCCAGGTCTCTCTAATCAGAAAGTAAGGGGCGGTGATGCCCTCACAGGAAAAACTTTGAATCTGCTCCCATTCATTAAGAAAGAGAAGTCCCACATTATTACAGAAGTCGCAAGTTATTCAGAGTCCACTCACGGCTCCGAGGCTGGGGCGTGTCCGTCCTGTCTCCCAAACCTTCTAGGGCTGTGGTTCCCACGCTCTCACGTGTATCAGGCTTGTTAAAACACACCCAGAGCTTCTGAGCGTCTGGGCTGGGGAATTTGCATTTCGAATAATTTCCAGGGATGCTGATGCTTCAGACCTGCAGTCTGAGTCCAGCCTTGAGGACCACTGTTCTGGGGCTTCGTCCCTTCCTTCCGGCTCCCCCAGCCCAGCCACATTCGGCAAATGTCTCGCAATTAAAGCGGGGGCTCTCGGTGATTTCAGAGCCTTTCAGCATCCTGGGCACAGCTAGACTGACATTCCAGCCCTCTCCCAACCCCAATTCTTTTTTTTTTTTTTTTTTTTTTTGGCAGTTTTTGGCTGGGGCTGGGTTTGAACCCACCTCCTCCAGCATATGGGACCGGTGCCCTACTCCTTTGAGCCACAGGTGCTGCCCCACCCCCAGTTCTTTTGGTGGGAAGATGGACAGGGGCGAGCAAAAGGAAATGAAAGGGGAAAGGGTTCTAGAGATAAATAAACAGTAGCACCAATATTTTAAACTCTGGCCATTCTGATCACTCTGCCACGTTCCCTTGGAGACATTTTAACAAAGCAACTGTTCTCAGGTTGAAGACACCAGCCACTTCCGATCCCCCTTCTCAGTATGTGTGTGTGTGTTTGTGCGATTTTCCGAATGAGCTCATTCAAGTTAACACCCTTAAAAGATATAATCATGTAACTGGTATCCAACACATTTCCCTGAAGTATACCCGACCACACAATGTCTGGGCTCTGCAGCTTCTGAGCTCTGTGACTTTGGGCAATTTATTTGAACTCTCTGTCACCTGTAAAATGGGCATGATGATAACAGTACTTTCCAGCTTATGATAGAAATGAACCGAATTGCTTGCAACCTGTAAAATATGTATGACAGTGCCTGGCTCTTTAGAAACTCAAGAAGGTGCTGCAATCGCTTCTGGCTCAAGGTTTTTGTGCAAACGCAAGTGTAAAGAACATCGAAAAAGCAAATCATGCAGGCTGGGCCCCCACTGAGGTCATTCTGGAGGCTTCTGTCCAGTAGGACGGCTACCTGAGAAGCAAAACAGATGGTAAGAATGAAGGAATTGGAATCATGCTCAGCTGATCCTGATGTTGGTTATGACTCTTTAGAGCTAGAATAAATTGCCTCACTTTTTCCATCTGTTAAATGGGGCCAGTCACAGTCTCTACATCCTAGGATGGTTTTGAGGATTACCTGAGTTAAATCCTAGGAGTGAAGCATTAGAACAAGGCCTGGCCTGCACTGCAGGTCCAATATACGTTAGTGGTGTTCAGAGAGAGTTGGGTGCTACGCGTGGGCACAAGAGTCACAAAGTATGTCACCTGTTAGGTCAGTGTAGAGTTGTACAGATGAATAAGAAGCCTAAGAGGGAATCATTCTGGCCTGAGTCAGTTAGGTTCCTAGACTTATTTGGTACAACAACTTGCCCCGTGTTTCATTTGTCTTAGGGAGTCTTTCTCTCCAAATCCCGAAGGCCCGGACGGTATTGTTTTTTGAACTGATGTGTCAAATACACCTATGATGGGTTTCTTCTTGGCTTGCAACTAATACATTTTTTATAAAGCAGATCTCCAGTTTCCTTTCAAGTTAGGAGAGGATATCCTTTTCCTGTTAAGCTGCTGACTGATTTTTTTCCCTTTCAAAGTAAAGTATAAAACCTCCAGAGTTCCACATATTACTGGAGTAACGAGAACCTGGAAGCTGTTTTCACTGGAGTTTGTATGGTGCTGGACAAGCCGGCAGCCTGAGATAGTTCAAGGTATTTCAGGTTTTCCTAGCAGCGAGTGTTACATGTACAGAGAGCTTTTCTTCCTGTGCTTTTATTTGTAATTTTTGGAACATGATACAAGTTCATTTTAGAAAACTTTAAGTAAGTTTTAGAAGTCACATACTGCATACAATTCTACCACTGACAGATAACTACTATTAATGACTTCCTTTTATCCTTTTTTTTGTGCATACCTATAAATATTTCTGACATGTGGTCAGGCTGATGGTTAATTAACACGCTGTCCATACGTTTTTAAAGCTGTAAGTGGCTGTCGGGGTATATATTTTGGACATGCTGCAACTGGTCTGTGTTTGTAGTTACTCACAATGATACCTAACTTTGTAAAAAAAAAATAGAAATTAAAAAAAAATTAAGCAAGCAGACCATACTATGTAACAGTGAGTATACATGAACATTTCTCTAAGCCATTAAATATTACCCTATATTATCAAAAAATAACTTCCTTTCTCACTGCAAATGCAGCACATGCTAATTATAGAAAAATTAATTTAGGTAAATAAGAAGAAAATGTAAAAGTATCCATAATCTCACATACAGAGATAGAAATGTTTGGTGTATGTCTTCTTAGACTTTATTGTGTCAGTTTGTGTATTAAAAAAAAAAGAAAAAAAGACTCTGGGCAGTGCCTGTGGCTCAGTGAATGGAGCGCCGGCCCCATATACCGAGGGGTGGCGGGTGGGTTCGAACCCGACTGCAGCCAAACTGCAACAAAAAAAAAAATAGCTGGGCGTTGTGGCGGGCGCCTGTATTCCCAGCTACTCGGGAGGCTGAGGCAGGAGAATCGCCTAGGCCCAGGCGTTGGAGGTAGCTGTCAGCTGTGACGCCACAGCACTCTACCGAGGGCGATAAAGTGAGACTCTGTCTCTACAAAAAAAAAAAAAAAAGACTCTGAGGCCAGGCCCGGTGGCTCACGCCTGTGATCCCAGCACTCTGGGAGGCTGAGGCAGGTGGATTGCCTGAGCTCAGGAGATTGAGACCAGCCTGAGCAAGAGCAAGACCCCCCATCTCTCACAATAGCAGGTGCCTGTTGTCCTAGCGACTCAGGAGTCAGACGCAGGAGGTTCACTTGCACCCAAGAGTTTGAGGTTGCTGTGAGCTATGACGTCACAGCACTCTACCCAGGGAGACAGAGTGAGATTCTGTCCCCAATAAATAAATAAATAAATAAAGTCTTGGTTTGGGACCTGCTTTTCTCAATTAATTGATTATGAACCTCTACATATGCCACTTAATATGGCTGCACAGTTCCATTTAAGGATGTATTATAATCTAAACTGTTGTTGGACATGTAAATTGTTTTCATTTTTAATTTTTATTTTGTATTTATTTATTTGAGACAAAGTCTCATTTTGTCGGCTTTGGTAGAGTGCTGTGGCATCGCAGCTCACAGCAACCTCAAACTCTTGGGCTTAAGCAATTCTTTTGCCTCAGCCTCTGAAATAGCTGGGACTACAGGCGCCGCCACAATGCCCAGATATTTTTAGAGACGTGGTCTCGCTCTGGCTTGGGCTGGTCTCGAACTTGAGATCTCAGGCAATCCATCCACCTTGGCCTCCCAGAGTGTTGAGATTATAGGCGTGAGCCACTGCGCCCCCTGCCTATTTTCATTTTTTAAAAAACTATTTCAACTATGTTGTGATGAACATCCTGTGGTTTGATCATTGGAATCTTTGACTCTTTTCTTTTTTTGAGACAGAGTCTCACTTTGTCCCCCTTGGTAGAGTGCCGTAGTGTCACAGCTTACAGCAACCTCAAATTCTTAGGTTCAAGAGACTTTCTCTTCTCAGCCTCCCAAGTAGCTGGGATTACAGGTGCCCACCACAACACCTGGCTATTTTTAGAGATGGGGGTCTTGCTCTTGCTCAGGCTGGTCTCAAACTCCTGAGCCCAGGCAATCCACCCACCTCGGCCTCCCAAGTGCTATAATTACAGGAGTGAGTCACTGCACCTGGCCTTCTTTTTTTTTTTTTTAAACAGAGTTTCCCTCTGTGTCCTGAGTAGAGTACTGTCGTGTCATAACTCACAGCAACCTTAAACTCTTGGGCTCAAGCAATCCTCTTGGAAGCCTCCCTTGTAGTTGGGAATACAGGCACCTGCCACAACACATGGCTGTTTTTAGAGATGGGGGATCTCACTCTTGCTCAGGCTGGTCTCGAACTTCTGCGCTCAGGCAATCCACCCACCTCGGTCTCCCAGAAAGCTAAGATTACAGGTGTGAGCCACTGCACTCGGCCATATTATTTCTTTTCTTTCTTTTTTTTTTTTTTTTCTGCAGTTTTTGACTGGGGCCAGGTTTGAACCCGCCACCTCCGGCATATGGGGCCGGCGCCCTACTCCTTTGGGTCACAGGTGCTGCCCATAATTTTGTAAAATTTTTGACCTACGACTTAAAAGTTTTGGTGAATAAAATGAATTAATTTTTACTTGATAATTTCTTCCTGTGGCATAATATTTGGAAAATCCTGTCTTTCTTCCAGTTTATATAAATATTAATTTAAAAATTTCTAGTATTTTTACTTGTTTATTTATTTTACTTAAATCCTTGCAACATCTGGAATTAATGGCCACATACTGAATAAGGTAGGGGAGGCTTAACTATATTACTATTTTTATAATAGCTTTGTTGAGGTAGAATTCACAAATCATAAAACTTGCTCTTCTGAAGTGTATAATTTAGTGGACTGAATGCATTTGCCAGAGTTGTGTAATCATCACCACTAATTTTAGAACATTTTTATCATTCCACAAAAAAACTCAGCCTCCATCAGCACTCACTCCTAGAGTTGCTCTCTGCCAGTGCCTGGCAGCCATAAATTTCTTGCTGTCTCTAGGGATCTGTCTACTCTCGACAGTTCTTATAAATGGGATCATGGAATAGACGGTCTTTGTGTTTGGCTCCTTTTGCTTTGCATAATGTTTTCAAGGTTCACCCATGTTAGCATGTATCAATACTTAATTGCTTTTTTTTTTTTTTTTTTTGAGACAGAGCCTCAAGCTGTCACCCTGGATAGAGTACTGTGGCATCACAGCTCACAGCAACCTCCAATTCCTGGGCTCAAACAAGTCTCCTGCCTCCGCCTCCCAAGTAGCTGGGACTATAGGCACCCACCACAACGCCCGGCCAGTTTTTGGTTGCAGCCGTCTTTGTTTGGCAGGCCCGGGCTTGATTCGAACCCGCCAGCTCAGGTGTATGTGGCTGGCACCTTAGCCCGTTGAGCCACAGGCGCCGAGCCACTTAATTCCTTTTTATTGCTGAATGATATTCCAGGGCTGAGATACCCATTGGTCTCTGTTCATTCATCAGCGGATGGGCAATTGAGTTGTTTGCAGCCTTTGGCTATCACAAATCACATTGCTCTGAAAATTCGTGTACAACTGTTTCTGTGGGGCTGGGCACTGTGGCTGATACCTGCAATCCCAGCACTCTGGGAGGGCAAGGTGGGTGGATCACTTGAACTCAGGAGTTCGAGACCAGCCTGAGCAAGAGCAAGTCCTCCATCTCTACTAAAAATAGAAAAACTAGCAGGGCGTTGGGGAGGGTGCTTATTATCCCAACTACTTGAGAGGCTGAGGCAGGAGGATCACTCGAGCCCAGGAGTTTGAGGTTGCTGTGAGCTATGATGCCACAGCACTCTACCCTGGGGGACAGAGTGAGACTCTTAAAAACTTCCCCAAAGTAAATCTTTCTGTGGCTGTTATGTTTTCAATTCTCTTGGGTACATATTGTGTTATATCTGGGAATGGAATTGCAGGTTATATAGTACTTTGTGTTTAACTTCTTAGGAAACTGCCAAACTCTTTTCCAAAGAGCCTGCGCCATGTTCCATTCCCACCAGCGGTGTATGAGGAGGGTTCCAGTTTCTCCACAATCTCCTCATAACTTGTCATTACGTCTATTTGAGCCACCCTGTTGAGGACAGAGTGGTACCTCATCGTGATTTTGATTTGCATCTGACTAATGACTTAGTGATATTGAACATCTTTTCATGTGCTTGTTGCCTTCTTGGCCATTGGCACATCTCCTTTGGAGCAAAGTCTGTCCAAGTCTTTCACCCGTTTTTAAGCTGGGTTACTCATCTTTTAATTTTTCAGTTATATAAGTTCCTTACATGTTCTGGATGTAGTTCTTTTATCAGATTTACGATCTGCTGGTATGTTCTCTCATTCTGTGAGTTGTCTTTTCCTTTTTTTGGTGTTCTTCGAAGCACAGAATTTTTCATTTCTATTTATGTCCAATTTATCTATTGTTTTTCATCACTTGCTGTTATATCTAAGAGCATAAAGATTAATTCTATGTTTTATTTTTCTCATTTTAGCTCTTATATTTAGGCCTACGATCTGTTTTGTGTAAGTCTAACCTTATTTCTATAAATGTCTAGCCAGTTTCCTGTGATTCTATATTAAATAATTCATCCTTTTCTCCCCAATTGAAGTGGTACCTGTGCTATCAAAGACTATGTCATCAATATCCATTCTCCCTCTTCTCAGAGAAATGGCATCAAAGTCTGGACTAGGGTTGTGGCTAACCAGAGAAAGACTATCTGTCCTTACTGCTGTTAATGCTAGGCATGGTCCTTTGGTTGTGTTTTAGCTGATGGGATGTAAACAGAAGTGATGTGAGTAATCCTTAGATGAGGTTTTCCTAAGGAAATTGCTCCCCCGACAGTAATCTCTTCCCATTCCCACAGGCTTAAATACAGACCCACCAGCTTTAACACTGGGACAGGAGCAATGTGGCGGAACAGTAGGATGCATGGAACTGGGTTTCTGCAGGACCTCATGGAACAGAGCTGCCCACCCGCCATCCACCTCAGTGCTGTTATGAATTAGAGAAAGGAAAAAATCAGTATTTCACCGGAGCCACTTCATTTTGGGGCCCCTTTGTTATAGAAACTCAAATATGTTATGCTAATTATCACACCACCTTTAATATATGTTTCTTTCTTTCTTCCTTTTTTTTTTTTGTAGAGACAGACTCTCACTTTACCACCCTTGGTAGAGTGCTGTGGCATCACAGCTCACAGCAACCTCCAACTCCTGGACTTGGGCGATTCTCTTGCCTCAGCTTCCCGAGTAGCTGGGACTACAGGCGCCCGCCACAACGCTGGCTATTTTTCTGTTTTGCAGTTCGGTTGAGGCCAGGTTTGAACCCACCACCTTTGGTATATAGGGCTGGCGCCCTACTAGATGAGCCACGGGCGCTGCCCAAATATGTTTCTTTTCTTTTTTTTTTTTTTTTTTGAGACAGAGCCTCAAGCTGTCATCCTGCATAGAGGGCTGTGGCATCACAGCTCACAGCAACCTCCAATTCCTGGGCTCAAGTGAGCCTCTGCCTCCCAAGTAGCTGGGACTACAGGTGCCCACCACAATGCCCGGCCTTTTTTGGTTGCAGCCATCGTTGTTGTTTGGTGGGCCCGGGCTGGATTCGAACCTGCCAGCTCAGGTGTACGTGGCTGGCGCCTTAGCCCGTTGAGCCACAGGTGCCAAGCCACAAATATTTGTTTCTATAGATTAGTTTTTCCTTTCCTTTTTTTTTGACAAATAAAATTACACATATTGAAGGCATACAATGTGTATTTTGATATAATATACACGGAGAAATGATCACCATCAAGCTAGTTAACATATCCATCGCCTCACATACTTACTTTTTTCTTTTGTGGTGAGAATAATTAAGATCTACTCTCTTAGCAAATTTAAGTAAAATGACACATTATTATTATTTTTATTTCTTTGCAGTTTTTTGCGGGGGCTGGATTTGAACTCACCACCTCCGGCATATGGGGCCGGCGCCCTACTCCTTTGAGTCACAGGCACCGCCCTAAAATGATACATTATTATTATTATTTATTTATTTATTTTTTTGCAGTTTTTGGCCAGGGCTGGGTTTGAACTCACCACCTCTGGCACATGGGGCCGGTGCCCTACCCCTTTGAGCCACAGGCGCCGCCCTGATACCTTATTATTAACTACAGTTGCACGCGTTTGGGAGTCATCCTTGCACAATGCCATGCTCATCTTCTCCGTATCGTTCCACTTTTAGTAGACGTGCTGCTGAACCGAGTTCTTCCTAACTTCCCCTTCTATTTTATTATTTACCATCTCCACGGCGTCAGTGTCTGCAGTTTTACAATATGTTTAATTATGGGTGGCAGAAGAAGAGTTAAGTTTCTAAGTCTCGCATTTTTAAAAGCTTTTGGGGGGACTTTTCCCTTTTTTCCATCTTTCAAACGGATTCTAATTTTGTCAACTTCCACCACCTCCTCATTCCCACCATCAAAGTCGTTGGGTCCCTTCTTGGTCTTGAGTGTATTCATTTTCTGAAGCTGTCTGCTATCAGAACAACACAATCATGGTGCCTGTGGAGTCCTGGCCACCAACCAGTGTGTAGGGGACAGTCCAAAATTTAGAATATGTTCACTGCACTGCGACGAGTGAGCTAGTCCCACTGAGGCAAGGCCTGGGGAGGGCTGGTGGTGGTTGCTGTTCCCAGGGAACACTGACGTTATTGGGGGCCAGTAGGACAAACACACTTGAACAGTACATGACATAATCGTGGAAACAAACACAAAATCTTAGCGAGAGTCATGGCTGCCTCCTGGCTACTGGTCCATGTGCTAGGGAGCGTTGGTGAGAGGCAGGAGTGGAGGAGGGGATGGCTTCCAGCCACTGAAGTAGTTCTCAGTAGGAGGGAGCAAGGTTGTAGTGTTCTTTCTATAGGTGGGGAGGGTGGGGTCCGTGTGGGTGCTGTTAACTGAGTCATTCTGACTTTCCCTGTCTAGTGATTAGAAATTCATCACTTTTGGAGGATACTTAATTTGACAGAGTAAGGGCCTTCTGTTGAAACGTACTCTTTCTTCCTCCATTGCTAGAGTATAGCAGAAAGCCGCCTAATAGAATATGCGATTAGGCTGCGACTTCATTGGAATAACTTAGGACGCTCTATTTCCTTTGTAAAATTGACTTTCACTCCTCATTCACATCGAGGGCCCTCCACTTTCTGAATGTGCGGGCATCGTGCTGGAGGGTACACAGACCAGAAGTCAGGAAAGCTGATTTTGGGCCTGGAACGGTGGCTCACACCAGCAATCCTCCACTCTGGGAGGCTGAGGTGTGTGCATTGCTTGAGCTCAGGAGTTCGAGATCAGCCTGAGCAAGAGTGAGACCCCGTCTCTACTAAAAATGGAAACATTAGGTGGGCATTGTGGTGGGCGCCTGTAGTCCCAGCTACTCAGGAGGTTGAGACAGGAGGATCCCTTCAGCCCAGGAGTGTGAGGTTGCTGTGAGCTAGGCTGACACCACAGCACTCTAGCCTGGGGCAACAGAGTGAGACCTGAAAAAAAATGAACACTGGTTTCTGACCAACTCTTCCATTTAACAGGCTTGTGTCAGCCTCATTCTTGCAAAGTGTTTAAAGGACTCATCTAAAGTAGCTTAGTTTCAAAGTTTCAGTTTCAAGTGTCCTTCAGTTCCCAGGGAAGAGTTCAAAATGGCAAAAAACAAAACAATTGAAAAGGGCTTTCGGTATCAAGCTGAGCGTCAGTGTGTGTAAAGCACACTGGGCTGTGCCCCATCTGGGCTCCACTTCCAGATCCTTCCTTGCTGCCTTTAAACATTCTTTTAATTTTGTTGGTAACAAAATGGAAATAAACAATAAACAAACACATACATATATAAATACCCACAGATACATGTACACAAAATACACATGTCTATATTATTTGGGGGGAGGGTGACCAATTTCATGCATTTGAGGTTGCAAAATACAATAGATCTGTGTACAAAGTGTGGCTCTGACTCATTGGTGTCACCAGATTCTCATGGAGCACAGCCTGCATCTCTGCCAATCCCAAGCTGCTGACACGATTTCTCTGCCACATATGAAGGGTGGCGGGTGGGTGTCATGAGGAAAGGGACATCTTCATGACCTAAGACTGTGGATGTGGAAGGAAGGAGAGTGTAGTCTAAGGCTCTTGTTCTGTTCCACCATACAGCCACTGGCCCGACTGCCCCAGCCCTTCCCTCACTTGGGGTGGACGGCTCCTCCACTCTGGAACATACCTGGCTCAGTGTTTGGGCTGATGGGGGAAGGGGAGTTACCTCTGTAACTGGGAGTGTTGGGAGGCCACAATTCACTGTGGTTGGGCCACCAGGCTTTGTGCTTTGAATTAGTGGAAATCTCAGGTGAAACTTTCTGCCAGGCCAATCTTGCTTGGCAAGGGAGCGAAGGGGGGTCCTGAAAGTGTTTTCACAGGGGGGCCTGGAATCATCAGGGCTGCACAGATAAGACCTCTGATATCATGAGGCTTATATCCTAGCGTATAATAATCAAACACATGAATAAGCAAGATAATTTTAGAGAGTGGTAAGGGACATGAAAGGTGAAAGACTGGCTGGTTTGATGGGGCCTGGATGAGTCCTTCTTGGTGGTGAGGTTTAGCTGCCACCTGAGTTAGGAAACATGGATGCTGCTGCAGCTGGTGACGTCAGTGGTCTGGGACAAGTCTCCTCTCCGGGCAGGCTGTGAGGGGACGACAGGCCTGTGTGCGGTACTCCCTGTGGAGTTCCACCTCTGTCTTTTCCTGTGGCAGAGCACCAGGGACTTCATCCTGCTCACTGCTGTGCCCCCAGCCCCTAAAACCACATGGGCTCACGGAAAACATCAGAACCTGAGCTCACCTGCCCTCTTTCTCCGGACCTCTCCTTGTGTTCCTTAAACTTAATGGAATGCACATGACATCCTACCCCCGCCCCCAACCCCAGCCATCAGCTTTGATGCCCCCCTCCCTCCTCCACAGAGCTAGCCTCCAGGTCCTGCTGAGTCCTTGTCAGGCTCTGCTTTGCTGGTCTGGGGGCTTTTCCAAGAGACTCTTGGTGGGACTCCTGGCTCCCTTCCTCCCCCTCCCAGGGTGCACTCCTGACATCAGGCAGACAGATGGGCACAAAACAGGAATCTGAACAAGACCTTTTACTTTGAATGCTCTGGAGGCCATCCCAGGGTTCTAAGCTCTTGGGATGACACAGGTCTGGGAACTGGGCTCACTCTCGACCTCTGTCCCTCCCATCCCAGCCCTGGTCGCCTTGAACCATGTCTGGCTCTTGGTGTCCAAGAAATGGTGGAGCTGAGCATGGAGGCAGCCAGGCAAGGAGCTAGCTGTGTCCCCTATCACTTCTTGGGGCCACTCCTATAGGAGGGCTCATACCTGAGACAGGTGTGCTGGTGTCCCCTTCCAGAAAAGTCTCTAGTGGCAAAATGGGGTCCCCTCACCATTGGAATTGGAAGGCTTTTCAGTTGTCTCCACCCTATTTACGGCGAAGCACAGATCCCAGCCAATGTGTGGGGCCAAGGGCCTACCAGTGGTCTCCCGCCAGACAGCATGATGTGGGCCCCTTATAATCAATTTCAAAGGCACAGGGGGCCCACAAAGCTAGGGGACATGGTGGCAGGAGGGGAGGGCTGGAGTGGGCTCGCCCTGCAGCCCCTGCCCAGTCTATGCCCATCTCCCCTCATGGCACCCAGAGGCCTGAACTGCAGACCCAATGGAGCTGGATTCCCGCGGGTGATAGGTGGGCTGGTGGGGTGCAGCGCCACCCTGTGTTCAAGGAGGGGAAGACAGCAGCGATGTTGCAGCAGCCACTTTGCACCAGGGAAGATTGATTTGTCCTTCTGATGTGTTGTTTCCATAGAAGCAGGGCTTAACCTTTGAAGTGAAGATTATAAAGCTACCTTAATTCATTTAAAATCAGGCTTCGAGCATCTCAGTACTTAATGCTCGAGTGTTTCCGTGGGACGCGCTGTGGCCACTGATCTAACCGCCAGATAGAGCCTGCGACTTCCCAGCATTTGAAGACTCTTTGGCAGTGATTTCCTTTTTAAAAATTGACTTCATCAGGAGATATAACTCCTGTGGAAGATCGCCAGAGTATTAATAAATACCTTGCAGTTAATGAACAGCATCAACTTGTCTTACAAACACAGGACGACTGGCACACAGGCAAGACACACGTGTGTTCAATTAAAGCAATTTATTGTATTCTTCCAGAATGGATGTAAAGAGCCTCTTGGGAGTTGATATCACAACACAATGTTATACACCATTTTCACGACTAGCCTTGCGCTGAACTCTTTTTTAAAGAACATAGTAATTTTAAAAAAAATCTAAGTATTTACACATTAATAAAACATATACACAGAAGATTGAGACATTATCCATAGATAATGGAATTTATTTATTTATTTTTGCTAAGAAAGCCTAGAAAAAGGATTTCTGAATAAAGTCTGAACAGTAGTCATAGTAAGTAAACACGAATACAATCTCGATTTATAAAATACGATTTTCCTGTTGTGGTTTTGATGTCTATTTCCAATTTGTGGATCCACTGCAAGTTATCTGTGAGTTGAACATTTCTCACCCCTCAAGTATTGGAAACTCCAAGCTGTGGCCCAGCCTTGGAAGGAAGTGCTTTGGAAGGTTCGTGGTGCACATTTAACAGACCCACAGCTGTAAGTAAATGTTTTTACCTTTACTAGCAACATATTCATCATATTTTAATGGAGTGAAAGGTCACTAATTAATCTTTTCTATTCCTCAGGGAAATATTTCCTTCTGGTAGGTTGAAGACAAATTTTAAAACATATGCTGGAAAGAAACAAAAGCCCCGGTTTCAAGTACTTCAAATTCATCAGGCCACTGAATGGAACAGTGGGACTGGTTTCAGGAGAAGGTTACTTATTGGCCGGACATGGAAAAGGCTAACTAAAGGACAGCATGGGAATAATTTCTCTGAACCTTCCCTGTAGCTTCAAAAAGGAGAAAAAGAAGAGACACAGGAATAGACGAGATGTAACTTGTCTAGTAGTTAGACTGCTTTTTTGTCACATTGTGGGGATGCCGCACATCTTCTTCAGTGGATTAGCTGGTCTAGTGGAACAGTGATCTGCCCCAGGCACACTCCTAGCTCTGCGTGTCCTTTCTCGGTGTGAGAAGACACCGTGCACAGGGTAGTAAGGAAATTCCGCCTCTACCCAGGGTGGCCACAAGCCAGGGTAGGGTTAACTGGCCCCTTGTCCTTACTCTGCTCCTGCTTCCCCACCTGAAGGGCCTCTCCAGTAACTTTCATCTCTGACATTCTGTTTGAGAACGTCAGAGCCAGGGGAAGGTGTTAAACTGCTGGCACAGAGTCCTGACCCCTGAGCCTGGTGGCTCCACTGTCCAAATTTCTTTCATGCCAACTTTTGGCCTTTGGTCAAGTGTCAAACATTCAAGGCAATTTGCTTTATACAATAAATGAGGTGTAAGTGCAGTATTTCTAGATAACATGGTATTGGAAATTCACCATCTTATAGAAAAAGAAATCTGGAATAAATATTTCTGTAAAACACATCCCCAAACACAAGGCAAGGTATCTCTTTAAAAATAAATCCAGATTTTCACACATTGGTTTAACGTAAAGAGGAGGACAAGTGTACTCAGAACCAAAAAAGCTATGTAATACTAAGAACCTTTGCGGCCAGTCACCATACAATGCCCAAACCCTGGACCACTCAGTTAGAAGCACCTGCTAAAATGGTAGTCAGATGTCACGTAGATAACTGATGACTCTGAGTTTTTTCCCTTTTAATTAGTTAATTTGTCATTGTGTTGCTATAACTTAGGTGAAAGGTTTGTCTTTCCTAAGAATTCATTTGTCATTTGCACTTGCTTAGTTACAAATGGCTATGTGGCGAGTGGCAGAGGTGGGGGCAACGATGTCATAAATAATGTCACCTAATAGGTTAGAACTCTCCTGTCTCCCCAAAAAACTTTCCCATCTTCTAAGCTGATGAGAGGGTGATTAATTTTGGCCTTCACGACTACTCTCTGGGCACTAGAAAAGAGCCATGATCCTTTATACCACAGCAAGCAATTTACATTAAAATAACTATGCTTCAAGGCTCTATATATTCACATTGCGGTGTTGAATAAAAACAGAGAAGAGAGAACCTCTTCTTTATAATGAACAATGAACTCACTGGATCTTATGTTGGACTTTTAAAAGGGTAACAAATCAACTCTCAAAATGATTTTTAAAAATCTTACACCAAAGTGGAGGCTTGATTATCACACATTACAAAGTATATGAAACTTTTCAAACGTGACAGGTCAACTTCACGGAACACCCATACTTTGCAGGAACCTGAAACACTACATGGATCTTTGAGGAGATTCAGACGGAAGAGTTACACAGGCTACTGAACAATGTCACTAACGTGAAAGTCTAGGCAATGAAACCTGGTTCTGTGTCTTCTGTGTTTTCTCTCCTGGTGTCAAATATATTACCTACAACAGAGACAAGAAAATGAAGGGGAAGAGACACTTCTCTAAGGAACAGTTCTACACTTTTCTACGGCACGGACACGGTGGGAGCTGGGTGTTCTAGACAAGCAAGAACGTACTGGGACGTGCCTGAGTTTCAGAATTAAGTCACTAAGTTGGTAGCCAAGGCTTTACTTGTACTAAATGAGCAACCGTAGGAATAGGAATGTAATGATTATTTTATTTTTAAAAAGCCACAAATGTGTGTTCTTGTTACGGTATGCCCATATGTTGTCCCATAAGAGAAAGTGGTTAGATAAAATATGATTCACTCACAAAAGAAATTATCATGCAGCTATTAAAATAATGCATATGAAGACTTGTAATAAGATGAAAAATGCTTGTTAGGTAAAAGACAAAAACTTGGGAAACAAAACTGTGAGTTTGCTCTCCATTGTATAAATTTTAATAAAATAAATATGGAGAAAAGTATGGGAAAAATAATCCAATAATGGTTGTCTCTGATGGCAAAATCAATTTAAATGTTAGTCCTTATACTTCTCTTTTTTTTCCCCAATTCAGTATGCTTTTCTTTATTAATTTTTAAAAAGAAAAGTATGTAAAGAATGGCAATTTGTGATAATAATTTCTAAGCCCAGATGAACATCATTTTATTTCAAATTCAGAAGCCCTATTTTAAATTTTAGATAGCACTGTTGGTTTTTGTTTTTTTGAGACAGCGACTCAAGCTGTCACCCTGGGTAGAGTGCTTTGGCATCACAGCTCACAGCAACCTCCAATTCCTGGGTTCAAGCGAGTCTCCTGCCTCCGCCTCCCAAGTAGCTGGGACTACAGGCACCCACCACAACGCCCGGCTATTTTTTGGTTGCAGCCATCATTGTTGTTTGGCGGGCCCGGGCTGGATTCAAACCCGCCAGCTCAGGTGTACGTAGCTGGCGCCTTAGCCCATTGAGCCACAGGCGCCGAGCCGTTTTTTTTTTTGAAGACACAGCCTCAAGCTATCACCCTGTGTATAGTACTGTGTCATCACAGCTCACAGCAACCTCCAACTCCCAGGCTCAAGCAATTCTCCTGCCTCCTTCCACCTCCAGAGTAGCTGAAATACCTGGCTATTTTTTGGTTGCAGCCGTCATTGTTGTTTGGCGGGCCTGGGCTGGATTTGAACCCGCCAGCTCAGGTGTACGTGGCTGGCGCCTTAGCCTGTTGAGCCACAGGCGCCGAACTGACAGCACTGTTTCGATTTCACTTTCTCCATATTTTCAAAATGCAAATTGCTCCCAGTTCCTGGGGGGCTTTTCTTGGTCACGCAGGCGCTCTCTGCACACCTGGCTGCAGCTTTTATGTAACTGCTTCTGCCTCTCCTTCTAGTCCCAAGGTGGGCACGTGGACACCAGAACCCAACACAGTGCTGGCTTCTGCCAGCAGCTCAGAAAGACTTAGTGAATAGGGTTGTGGGAAAATAAATTAAGAAAACATGTTTCTCTACTACGGAATCTATATACATTTTTGCTAAAGCTTAACAATAGAAAGTGGCTTAAATCTAATGGAGCAAAATAAATGTTATTTGACCATCTGACTGTAAACCCGCCCTGGCCACTTCTTGGTCCCAGACTCACCAAAGGGTTTACAGCCCTTTCTCTGCCCTTTAGTAACACACAAATTTGGAAGGGAAAATGGCCTTAAAAAGGTATTAAGACATTGTTGTCTCTTTAAAAGGATGAACTTGTTGTCAGCTCAGATAAATGAGATAATGAAGGCCTTTTGTGGGTGCTTCAGGAATTTGAACTAGTGAGGCTCAAGTTCAAGGATGAAGCTACATGTGCAAGAGAGGAGGAATTCACCACCCGGATGGCCTTAACTGGGGCACATGTAAGGTGTTAGCGGCAGCAGTACATTCAAAGAAGCCAACCAGACAGGGGATTTTACTGTAGAGAGGCAATTAAGAGGCATGCTAAACTAGGAAGATTATTTCATTTTATTACTGCAAAGTTTCAGCACCAACCTGTGACTTCTTTTCCCCTTTTCTAAACGATAAACATTTTTATTTATCATGCTGTTTAGCAATTTTTGTCAAATATCTATGAGCAGTCTAGAGAAAAGGTCTGCTGTTGCGGTCTACTGCTTTCTTCATCACGACCTCCCAGCCTTGGGGAAAATTTGAAAAAGGACTCGAATAAATGAGCTTACACTGCAGAGAACTTCAGGCAGATTAAACGACGAACATTCTAAATGTGAAGACTGAGACACTGAAATGGAATCCTAAAGGGATCCGTACATCCACCGTCTCAGAATCTTTGAGAAACATGCAGAGAAAAGCTGGCTTTGGCCTAGGTATAAGAGAGCTATACGGTGCATGGCTGGGTGTTGCGGGAGCTGGGCCCCGGCCAGGCCATCGACCAGCTGTGAGACCTTGGGAAAGTCATTTAGTGTTTCTGGGCCTCAGGCTTTTTTTCCTGTAAAATAAAAGGACTGGATAAAAGGAAAGGATGGGGCTAGAGGATCTCTCAAGTTCCTTCTCAGTCTCAGATTCCTTGAAAATTTTTTTCAGTTCCCCAAGGCTCTTCTAGCATCCCCTGTGCTCAATTTTCTCATCTGAAACTTGCCCACCTCTGTGTTCACATAGGAAAATGCAAAGGTAATACATCAAGGAGAATGGCTTTCATATAACGAAACAAAGCCCACCGTCACAGGACACAGAGAGCACAGGCAGTGTAGACCCCAGAGGTACCCGGGGGGCCTGGGAAGCACAACTAGAAAGTACCGTGCTCCCCCAGGGGCCCTCGACCACCCACTTTCATTTTATGATCCGTATTTCATGCCCCTAAGGGGACCGGGCCAGGGGTGATATGAGTTGCCCTGATGCTCAGAGAATGACAGATTGGGAAGGAACAATCGAGATCACATATTTCAATTCTCTTAGTTCACAAACGTGGAACTACAGCCAAACAAGAAAAGAAATCCCTTTTACATGATGACTACATGGTGAGAACTTGGTATCGGAAGCAGGTCCTTTTTGTCCTACGTGGCTCGTTTCATTTATTGTCCATCCACCCTGTTGCTTAGCTACTCAAGGTGTCACACACATGCTGCGACTCCTGTAGCTCTCAAGTTCACTAACACACGCCCACCTGCACCTGCGGACTTGGCTTTTGTTGCCTTCTTGGAGTATGTTATATCCAAGAACAAACGAGCTAGGGCAGTTCCTATGCCCAATGGATACTGCACTAATACTTGCTGGATTTAATTAAAAACTTATCCCCCAAATCTAGAGGAAAAAACATGAGTCGAGCTTTTGGGTAGTGGTTTCTTGGGGTGTCTGGGTTTTCTGGTATTCTATTGAGGGAAGTCAACAGAGTCCTGAGACCAACTAAGGGACTAAATTGCTCAACACATGGCCCACTGATCGGACGCCTGCCCCTTCGGCTCTCAGATATGAGCTGGTACCCAGGCAAGAGGCCAGGGGCAGCGGCATTACTTGAAAGTCAAATAATGGGAGGTCAGAATTGTGCCTATGGCTAAACACAGCAGCGTGCAGCAAACGATTCAACACGAGGCTGCATGTGGCTGATCCGGTCATAACACTGGGAACCTGCCACGCCGGCTAGATGGACATGCTTGGTTAAAAACAGTATTCCCCATTCCGTGACTTGGTTAAAATAGTATTCACTGGGTGTCCCATGACCAACTGCTTGAGGCTCCAAGGCCTTTTGGAGGAGGTGGGGAGAGGACAGGGCAGATGAATTTGTTTTTTTTTTTTTTTTTTTTTGAGAGCCTCAAGCTGTCGCCCTGGGCAGAGTGCCGTGGCATCACAGCTCACAGCAACCTCCAATTCCTGGGCTCAAGCGAGTCTCCTGCCTCCGCCTCCCAAGCAGCTGGGACTACAGGCACCTGCCACGACGTCCAGCTATTTTTTGGTTGCAGCTGTCGTCGTTTGGTGGGCCCTGGGCTGGATTTGAACCCGCCAGCTTAGGTGTACGTGGCCGGCGCCTTAGCTGCTTGAGCCACAGGCGCTGAGCCAGGGCAGATGAATCTGACCACACAAGATTGGTGATCTTTGTTCTAAAGTGAAATCTCAGTTCACATTAAGATATTTCTAATGTTCAAAGGTTTGGAGAAGCAAAATGTTGTGATACTCGGTTCCTAAGATTTGCTTTTCTGAGACTTTTATGAATATGAAACAGAGGGTGAGAAAAATGTAGCTTTTCATGTTTTTTGCATTCAATGTGAAAAATATCCCTGAACATGAGGCCTTGAGAAGCGGCGGATACTTGGGTTCTGGGGCTGTTGCAGGAGCAGTCTGCTCCAGAATCTGCGTCCCTAGTGTTAAAAGTATTTTCAATGCAAATATCTGTGTGTGCTGTGATTTCCAGCGGGTGATGAAAATGCAGATGTATTTTATTTACCTATTGGTGGTAGGGAAATGCCATCCAGTCTTTCATCACCGTCAGCTGCCTCTGCTGGGTACAAACATAAAACACAAATCTAATTAGTTTCAGGGAGCGCATTCATATTACTGAAAACAGTAACACAATTTAAAAAACTCCAGTGTGCAGAATGGTTCTCACCTTTTCCCTCCCTTTCAGAAGTAATGTTGGTTCACAGTATAGATTTTAGTACCATCATTTAAATAAAATAGTTTTGGTGATAATGATATAAAAACCATTTCCTGTATGAAAGCATTTTTATTTAAAAAAATTAAAAAAATTTTTTTCCCTGCTTCCAAGCAATTAAAAACTTTAAAAATCTTATGAACCTTATTTTATCGATCATTGATGATTATAGTTCATATTCACTTATTTACACAGGCTTAAATATCCAAGCAGCATCTGGGATGAACTGCCTAAATGTGGTCACAGAAGGCACTCAGCGCAGTGAACTTCTAAGGCAGAGCTGCACTGGTTATGCTCAGAGCCATTCCGGGGGCGCAGCCTATGGAAATCTTCAGAATGAACCATTTTGGAGATGACCGAAACTTCAGCTCATAGAGCTGCCAATCTAACTTTGGCATCAATTCAGTCATGAAGAAAATCATGAAGAAGGAACAGAGATTCTTCATTTCTATGTTTTTTTTGAGACAGAGCCTCACTTTGTTGAACTGGGTAGAGTGCTGTTGTGTCACAGCCACAGCAACCTCAAACTCTTGGGCTCAAGTGATTCTCTTGCCTTGGCCTCCTGAGTAGCTGGGACTACAGGTGCCCACCACAATGTCCGGCTATTTTTTAGAGACGGGCTCTCACTCTTGCTCAGGCTGGTCTTGAATGCCTGAGCTCAAGCAATCCACCTGCCTCAGCCTCCCAGAGCGCTAGGATTACAGGCGTGAGCCACCGTACCTGGCCTCTATTTCTATGTTTTAAAATGCAAACCCTTGCTTATCTCTGATACGTATTCCAATCTTTTCCAAAGGTACATCCTTCAGTCACAAACCCTCTTCTGTTAATGCCCAAAAAAAAAAAGGTCCCCGTACACCTCCTGATAACTGATGGCCTTGTTAGCCTCCCTGCCCTGCTGGGGGTGGGGAGGACATTGTATTATGGTCACTGGGATGACTTTAATGGGGCCATCTACGTCCCAGGGTCAGTGGGCACCACTGAAAGTCCCCTGCTGACTGCACGTGTGTGTATGGGGACACCTTGTGGGGCTGCCACTGGTGCTGACTGGTAGAATGCAAAGCTAATACAATGTTCTTTTATTCCTGTTGCTTTAAGTACAGTTGGTGCTTAGATATAGCTAGAAACACTCGCCAGATTCCCTCCTCTCGTCCATCCCGACACCCTGTCCTCAGATGGGCACACAGTGGCGCGAGTGGAAGGTGCCCCTGTCTGCAGACCTGCCAGACTCAGCACAGAGAAGGACTGGTGAGAGGGGTCGCAATGCTCCAGTTTAGGGTGAAGAAGATCAGAAACCACTGAAGATGATACTGTAGGTGAGTATTTAGTGACATCAAAATATTCAGGCCAAACCAGAGGACAGATGGCATGATTTTGCTCACATGTGCATGGAAAAAATACAGGATATCCTAAAACGCTAAGTTTCCCTCTGGATGAAAGGTTTAAGGCTTTTAAATTTTATCCTTCCGGCTTTAAACATTATTTTATATGTGAAAAGTAATAAACATGTTCTTTTTACATTTAGAAGATACTACTTTCTTCTAGTTGGTCTGAGAGAATCAGAACAGAGGAGCTGCATTTCCGAGCTCTCGCTGCCTAGGACTCTTCAGTGACAACAGTAACGGCCCCTCCCATTAAGGGCTTGCCACTCAAGGAGCAACTTCCATGCCACGAAAGCCCTAGGAGGTGGCTCTATTTTTTTTTTTTTTTGGCCAGGGCCGGGTTTGAACCCACCACCTCTGGTACACGGAGCCAGCACCCTACTCCTTGAGCCACAGGCGCTGCCCAGGTGGCTCTACTGTTATGCCACTGTGAGAGATGAGGAAACTAAGCTATGGAGAAGTCATGAACTTGACCCGGGCAACACAGCTAGCAAGTGAGAACTGGGTTCTGTCTGGGCTCGTAATCTCTCTGCCATCAGTCCAGACATACCACATGTATTATTAGGAACTAATTTTTAAATTCTCCAAGTTCCACTTCCTTTTATACTTCAGAATGAATTGGGGGTATGCTCAAAGCAGGGGCCTAAAGAATGGCTCCTCTGTTTATAACACGCCTGACAGGAATCTGGGGTGACTGCAACGAGGGGCACACAAAACTTGTGGCCTCCCTCTGGACAAATTCCCTACACGTGAAGAAGACGAAAATTAAATGTATGTGGTGGGTGTGTGGGTGATCAGTGTATAATTTTTTCAGCTGTACTGTATATTTGAAAAATTGCCTAAGAAAATTTTCAGAAGATTAAAAAAAAAGAGAAAGAAAAAATAAAATACAATGAATTGTGTTTAACTGCTTTTCATTTAGTTATAACAAAAATCAGTTTTGGGGCTCAGTGGCTAGGGCGCTGCCTACATACACTGGAGCTGGCAGGTTTGAACCCAGTCCGGGCCAACTAAACAACAATGACAACTGCAACAAAAAATAACTGGGTGATGTGGCGGGCACCTATAGTCCAGCGACTTGGGAGGCTGAGGTGAGAGAATCACTTAAGCCCAAGAGTTTGAGGTTGCTGTGAGCTGTGATGACAAAGCACTCTACTGAGGGTGACACAGGGAGACTCTGGCTCAAAAAAAAAAAAATCAGTTTTGGGGGATAAACTGATCTTCCTTCATAAATCAGCTATCATCACTTAAAAAAAAATAGAACTATGCAATTATGTGCCTTAGTAAGAATGGAATACATATAACCAAATATATACACACATATATTATCCATAAATTAGTGTATACTAGCGGTGTGAACAGAGGCCCAGAGACATGGGTAAAGAAAAGTACTGTGAAATTCACATTTAATTATAACATCTATGTGTAACAACAAGCTCACAATATTGCCTCCCTGGTGACAATCAACTTGTGAAATTTGGAAAAAACTGAGTAAGTCCAATAAAAATGTAATAGCAGTGACATCCTCACTCTGAGATCTAACGCAAATAATAAATCGTGATTTCAGCTGTGAGGAAATCAGGAATCATTACAGTTACAGGAAAAACAAAATTATTGTATGTGATGAGAGCGCCAAATGAATTTCTGCTGGGATTCTGGTAACTCCTGCAGATCTGTGTGGGGCAGTGCAGACTTCCCTAAGCTGCTGGGTGACGAGCTTGCACAGTCAGATTCTGCACCTAGCCCCACGAACGGAGCCAACTATGATAAATAAGGTTGAAGCCGTGCAGTAGCTATGAGCCGCCGTCTGTGTTATCATTTAGACTGAACATAATTAAGACAAGAAGCCCCAGTGCAAGTCATGTTATTGATCCAGACCTCTCAGGTCCTATCAGCATCACTAGGGAAACACAAGTGGCTCTGGTTTCACTGTGCTAGGGGCCCACGCCAGCGCTGCTCTGGGAGAATTTGTCCAACAGCATTTGACAAAACTGGGAGACAAACTCTATTTGGCAGGTCACTGCTGATGTGCGATCACCGGAGCCTGCATGTCAGGGTTGGTTTGGTTTTACAGGCGCCTTCCGCTTCTCATTCGCAAATAGAACCTGCTGGAAATGCGGAAGGGAAGGGCCCAGGTGCCCATCACAGACTTTCAGGCAGATGATCCGAGTCCCTGGCCAGAAATCAGGATGTCCTGGGGCGGCGCCTGTGGCTCAAGGGGTAGGGCGCTGGCCCTACATACTGGAGGTGGCCGGTTCAAACCTAGCTGCGGTCAAAAAAAAAAAAAAAAAAACTGCCACAGAAGTTAGGATGTTCTGTGTCATATTCTGATCTGAGGGGGTGGGAAGAGGAGACTACGGTTTGGGTTCTATAGAAACAGGTGAATATAGGGAAGAACTGAGCACGTGTGATGCGAATTATTAATAGAAAGGGGAGAAGGTTAAGGAATGTGCTCACTGGCCAATGTGCCTGCAGGAAGAGGCAGAGAAGATGCAGGTTCATCACTCCCGTACGCGTGCGTGTCTGCTGGAGGGAAGGCAGAGGGGCAGAGACCAGAACTTACAGTAACTGGTCTGAGCATTGGCCAAGAGAAGGGAAAGAAAGGCGCTTTTGTATAAAACACAAAGCACGGGGAAGGCGCCAGAAGCATAACACTGGAACTGCACTTCCTTGGCTGGGTGCGGTGGGAGCTGCCGGAGCTGCGTCCAGCAAAGCCACAGGAGAGATACCCGAGGCCTTGGTGGCCCAACACCAAGGCTCCCCTCTGGTGAGCCCAGAGGGCAAGACAGGAGTCTCCTCCAGCTTTAAGATTTAATGCTGTTTGCCCTGTTGGGTCTTGGACTTACTTGAGACCTGCTACTCCTTTCTCATTTCCTGCTGCTCCCCTTGGGAAGCCTTCCCATCAAATAAATAACGTTGTGTGATCTGCTGGCTCACACCGGCAGGGAATGCGCCTCAGGACGAACTGTGCCTTGAGTCCTGCCCACCTCTGAGTTAGACAGGACTCCGGACTTTTCAGTTGGTGCTAGAACAAGTTTTAACTTGGGGGCTATTAGGATGGAATGCATGTATTTTGCATGTGACAAGGACATACATTTTGGGGGCCAGGAGTGGAACCTATGGCTTCAATATGTCCTCCGAAAAGCACAAGTGGGAAACTGAATCCCCAATGCAACAACATGAGTAGGTGGGGCCTAATGAGAGGCCACAGGCCAAACTAGGGCTCTGCCCTCCCAAACAGAGTCACACATTTACAGTGAGGATGGGTTTGTTACAAAAGGCAAGTTCGGTCCCTTTTCTCTCCCTCTCTTGCCCTTTCTTTGCCCTTCTGCCGTGGGATGGACACACTCAGCTCCCCATCCCGGACTTCCCACCCCCAGCACTGTGAACCTGTACAATTCTGTTCGTTCTGAATCACCCGAGCTGTGTTATTCCATGACAGCAGCACAGACTGGACTGAGGTGGAGACACCGTCTCACACGTGTCTTAGCCCTGAAACCTCATCAGATCTGGAACACAGGTTTCAGCCCTGATGCCCTTCTCCCAAATTGTCTCATGCACCACCCTCAGAAGCTCAGATGCCGGCTGTCTTGATGTTTGATTTCTTTTCATTGCATTTATTTATTTTACTGACAAATAAAAACTATATATATTTATGGTGTACAACATGTTGTGAAATATGTCTAGTCATGAAATGGTCCAACAAACAATTAACATACTTCATACGCTCATCACTTCCCTTGTGACAAAAGATACTTAAAATCTACTCTCTCAACTATTTTCAAATGAACATTGTTACTGACTGTAACCCCCAACATACACAAAAGAGCTCTCCCCTGAACTGCTCCTCCTGTCCGACTCAGATTTTATGTTCTTTCACCCTGGTAGGTTCCATTCCATTCTCCGCTTCTCTAAATTCCACTTTTGTAGATTCTTTTTTTTTTTTGAGACAGAGCCTCAAGCTGTCACCCTGGATAGAGTGCTGTGGCATCACAGCTCACAGCAACCTCCAATTCCTGGGCTCAAGCGGGTCTCCTGCCTCTGCCTCCCAAGTAGCTGGGACTGCAGGCGCCGGCCACAACGCCCGGCCATTTTTTGGTTGCAGCCGTCATTGTTGTTAGGTGGGCCCAGGCTGGATTCGAACCCGCCAGCTCAGGTGTACGTGGCTGGT